>CP053458.1:64897794-65083319 GCA_022644695.1 Cenchrus purpureus | reverse complement strand
GAAACACGAGTTTTTCATCTTTTGACGTGCCGAGGTTATCAAATGCTCAAACACTCCCAAACATCATTTTGGGTCCAATGGACTAGAATGATGCTTCACAACTTTGGTACCCAAATAGTGCATTTAGCCCAAACACAAGTTTTGCATCTTTTACGCCGAATGTTAGTGAAATCATCCAAACACTAGCAAACATCATTTTGGGTCCAATGGATTAGAATGGATGCTTCACAACTTTGGTACCTGAATAGTGCATTTAGGCCCAAAACACGAAGTTTTTCATCTTTACACGTGTCAAGGTTAGCGAAATGTTCAAACACTCCCAAACATCATTTTGGGTCCAATGGACTAGAATGGATGCTTCACAACTTTGGTACTAAATAGTGCATTCAGCCAAAACACAAGTTTTGCATCTTTACGTCAAGTTATCGAAATCATCTCAAACACACGCAAACATCATTTGGGTCCAATGGACTAGAATGGATGCTTCACAACTTTGGTACCCCGAAATAGTGCATTCGCCAAACACGAAGTTTTTCATCTTTGACGTGTCAAGGGTTAGTAAATGCTCCAAACACTCCCAAACATCATTTTGGGTCCAATGGACTAGAATGGATGCTTCACAACTTTGGTATTTAAATAGTGATTCAGTCAAGACAAGTTTTTCATCTTTACGTGTCAAGGTTAGCGAAATGCTCCGAAACACTCCCAAACATCATTTTGGGTCCAATGGACTAGAATGGATGCTTCACAACTTTGGTACAAATAGTGCATTTAGGCCCAAAACACAAGTTTTGCATCGTTTTACGTGCCGAAGGTTAACGAAATCATCTGAAACACTTGCAAACATCATTTTGGGTCCAATGGACTAGAATGAGTGCTTCACAACTTTGGTACCCCTGAATAGTGCATTCAGTTCAAAACACGAAGTTTTTCATCTTTGACGTGCCGAGGGTTAGCGAAATGCTTCAAAACACTCCCAAACATCATTTTGGGTCCAATGGACTAGAATGTATGCTTCACAACTTTGGTACCCCGAAATAGTGTATTTAGGCCCGAAACACAAGTTTTGCACCTTTTATGTGCTGAATGTTAGTGAAATCATCCGAAACACTAGCAAACATCATTTTGGGTCCAATGGATTAGAATGGAAGCTTCACAACTTTGGTACCTCGAAATAGTGCACTCAGGCCCGAAACACGAGTTTTTCATCTTTCACGTGCCGAGATTTATCGAAATGCTCCGAAACATTCCCAAACATCATTTTGGGCCCAATGGACTAGAACGGATGTTTCACAACTTTGGTACTCAAATAGTGCATTCAGTGCCCAAAACACAAGTTTTGCATCTTTTACGGCCGAAGTTAGCGAAATCATCTGGAAACACACGCAAACGTCAGTTTGGGTCCAATGGACTAGAATGGATGCTTCACAACTTTGGGACCCCGAAATAGTGCATTCACGCCCGAAACACGAGTTTTCATGTTTGACGTGCCGAGGTTAGCAAATCATCTCAAACACTCCCAAACATCATTTTGGATCCAATGAACTAGAATGGGTGCTTCACAACTTTGGTACCCGAAATAGTGCATTCGTTCAAAACACGAAGTTTTTCATCATTTACGTGTCAAGGTTAGCAAAATGCTTCAAACACTCCCAAACATCATTTTGGGTCCAATGGACTAGAATGGATGCTTCACAACTTTGGTACCTCGAAATAGTGCATTTAGGCCAAAAACACAAGTTTTGCATCTTTTACGTGTCAAGGTTAACGAAATCATCAAACACTCAAACATCATTTTGGGTCCAATGGACTAGAATGAGTGCTTCACAACTTTGGTACCTAAATAGTGCATTTAGGCCGAAACACGAAGTTTTTCATCTTTGACGTACGAGGGTTAGCTAAATGCTCAAACACTCCCAAACAACATTTTGGGTCCAATGGACTAGAATGGATGCTTCACAACTTTGGTACCGAAATAGTGCATTTAGGCCCAAACACAAGTTTTGCATTTTATGTGCCGAATGTTAGTCGAAATCATCCGAAACACTAGCAAACATCATTTTGGGTCCAATGGATAGAATGGAAGCTTCACAACTTTGGTACCGAAATAGTGCCTCAGTTCAAAACACGAAGTTTTTCATCTTTCACGAAGGTTAGATTTATCGAATGGTCAAACATTCCCAAACATCATTTTGGGCCCAATGGACTAGAACGGATGCTTCACAACTTTGGTACCCTGAAATAGTGCATTCAGGCCCAAAACACAAGTTTTGCATCTTTTTACGTGCTGAAAGTTATCGAAATCATCTGGAAACACTCGCAAACGTCAGTTTGGGTCCAATGGACTAGAATGGATGCTTCACAACTTTGGGACCCCGAAATAGTGCATTCACGCCCAAAACACGAGTTTTTCATCTTTGACGTGCCGAGGTTAGCGAAATGCTCAAACACTCCCAAACATCATTTTGGGTCCAATGGACTAGAATGGGTGCTTCACAACTTTGGTACCCCGAAATAGATTGTGCATTCAGGCCCGAAAGACGAGTTTTTCATCTTTTACGTGCCGAAGGTTAGCGAAATGCTCCGAAACACTCCCAAACATCATTTTGGGTCCAATGGACTAGAATGGATGCTTCACAACTTTGGTACCTCGAAATAGTGCATTTAGGCCAAAAACACAAGTTTTGCATCGTTTTACGTGCCGAAGGTTAACGAAATCATCTGAAACACTTGCAAACATCATTTTGGGTCCAATGGACTAGAATGAGTGCTTCACAACTTTGGTACCCCTGAATAGTGCATTCAGGCCCGAAACACGAGTTTTTCATCTTTGACGTGCCGAGGGTTAGCGAAATGCTCTAAAACACTCCCAAACAACATTTTGGGTCCAATGGACTAGAATAAATGCTTCACAACTTTGGTACCTCAAATAGTGCATTTAGGCCCGAAACACAAGTTTTGCATCTTTTATGTGCTGAATGTTAGTGAAATCATCCGAAACACTAGCAAACATCATTTTGGGTCCAATGGATTAGAATGGAAGCTTCACAACTTTGGTACCCCGAAATAGTGCACTCAGGCCCGAAACACGAGTTTTTCATCTTTCACGTGCCGAGATTTATCGAATGTTCAAACACTCCCAAACATCATTTTGGGTCCAATGGACTAGAATGGATGCTTCACAACTTTGGTACCCAAATAGTGCATTTAGGACCCAAAACACAAGTTTTGCATCTTTTACGTACGAAGTTATCGAAATCATCCGAAACACAAAAACATCATTTGGGTCCAATGGACTAGAATGGATGCTTCACAACTTTGGGACCCTAAATAGTGCATTCACGCCCGAAACACGAGTTTTTCATGTTTGACGTGCCGAGGGTTAGCGAAATGCTGCGGAACACTCCCAAACATCATTTTGGATCCAATGAACTAGAATGGGTGCTTCACAACTTTGGTACCCCGAAATAGATTGTGCATTTAGCAAAAGACACAAGTTTTTCATCTTTACTGTCAAGGTTAGCGAAATGTTCAAACACTCCCAAACATCATTTTGGGTCCAATGGACTAGAATGGATGCTTCACAACTTTGGTACCTCGAAATAGTGCATTTAGGCCAAAAACACAAGTTTTGCATCGTTTTACGTGCCCAAGGTTAACGAAATCATCTGAAACACTTGCAAACATCATTTTGGGTCCAATGGACTAGAATGAGTGCTTCACAACTTTGGTACCCCTGAATAGTGCATTCAGGCCCGAAACACGAGTTTTTCATCTTTGACGTGCCGAGGGTTAGCGAAATGCTCTGAAACACTCCCAAACAACATTTTGGGTCCAATGGACTAGAATGTATGCTTCACAACTTTGGTACCCCGAAATAGTGCATTTAGGCCCGAAACACAAGTTTTGCACCTTTTATGTGCTGAATGTTAGTGAAATCATCCGAAACACTAGCAAACATCATTTTGGGTCCAATGGATTAGAATGATGCTTCACAACTTTGGTACCCGAATAGTGCACAGTTCAAAACACGAAGTTTTTCATCTTTGACGTGCCGAGATTTATCGAAATGCTCCGAAACATTCCCAAACATCATTTTGGGCCCAATGGACTAGAACGGATGCTTCACAACTTTGGTACCCTGAAATAGTGCATTCAGGACCAAAACACAAGTTTTGCATCTTTTACGTCCGAAAGTTAGCAAAATCATCAAACACTCAAACATCATTTTGGGTCCAATGGACTAGAATGGATGCTTCACAACTTTGGTACCCCAAATAGTGCATTCACCAAACACGAGTTTTTCATCTTTGACGTGCGAGGGTTTGCGAAATGCTCAAACACGTCCCAAACATCATTTTGGGTCCAATGGACTAGAATGGGTGCGTCACAACTTTGGTAAAATAGATAGTGCATTCAGGCCAAAAAGACGAAGTTTTTCATCTTTACGTTCAAGGTTAGCGAAATGCTTCAAACACTCCCAAACATCATTTTGGGTCCAATGGACTAGAATGGATGCTTCACAACTTTGGTACCTCAAATAGTGCATTTAGGCCAAAACACAAGTTTTGCATCTTTGACGTCAAGGTTAACGAAATCATCTGAAACACTTGCAAACATCATTTTGGGTCCAATGGACTAGAATGGGTGCTTCACAACTTTGGTACCTCGAAATAGTGCATTCAGGCCGAAACACGAAGTTTTTCATCTTTACGTGCGAGGTTAGCGAAATGCTCCAAAACACTCCCAAACATCATTTTGGGTCCAATGGACTAGAATGGATGCTTCACAACTTTGGTACCCAAATAGTGCAATCGGGCCCAAAACACGAAGTTTTTTTTCTTTGACATGTCAAGGTTAGCGAAATGCTCAAACACTCCCGAACATCATTTTGGGTCCAATGGACTAGAATGTATGCTTCACAACTTTGGTACCCCGAAATAGTGCATTTAAGCCCGAAACACAAGTTTTGCATCTTTTACGTCGAAAGTTATCGAAATCATCCAAAACACTGCAAACATCATTTTGGGTCCAATGGACTAGAATGGATGCTTCACAACTTTGGGACGAAATAGTGCATTCGAAACAAGTTTTCATGTTTGACGTAGGGTTAAGGTTAGCGAAATCTCAAACACTCCCAAACATCATTTTGGATCCAATGGAATAGAATGGGTGCTTCACAACTTTGGTACACCGAAATAGATTGTGCATTCAGGCCCGAAAGACGAGTTTTTCATCTTTTACGTGCCAAAGGTTAGCGAAATGCTCCGAAACACTCCCAAACATCATTTTGGGTCCAATGGACTAGAATGGATGCTTCACAACTTTGGTACCTCGAAATAGTGCATTTAGGCCCGAAACACAAGTTTTGCATCTTTACATGTCAAGGTTAGCGAAATCTCAAACACTTGCAAACATCATTTTGGGTCCAATGGAGTAGAATGGGTGTTCACAACTTTGGTACCGAAATAGTGCATTTAAGCCCTCAAACACAAGTTTTGCATCTTTTACGCCGAAAGTTATCGAAATCATCAAACACTGCAAACATCATTTTGGGTCCAATGGACTAGAATGGATGCTTCACAACTTTGGGAACCCGAAATAGTGCATTCACGCCCGAAACACGAGTTTTTCATGTTTGACGTGCGAGGTTAGCGAAATGCTCAAACACTCCCAAACATCATTTTGGGTCCAATGGATAGAATGGTGCTTCACAACTTTGGTACCCGAAATAGTGCATTCAGGCCGAAACACGAAGTTTTCATCTTTACGTGCAAGGTTAGCGAAATACTCAAACACTCCCAAACATCATTTTGGGTCCAATGGACTAGAATGGATGCTTCACAACTTTGGTACCTCAAATAGTGCATTTAGGCCCAAAACACAAGTTTTGCATCGCTTTACATGTCAAGGATCGAAATCAATCAAACACTAGCAAACATCATTTTGGGTCCAATGGATAGAATGGAAGCTTCACAACTTTGGTACCCAAATAGTGCATTCAGCTAAACACGAGTTTTTCATCTTACACGTCCGAGATTTATCGAAATGTTCAAACATTCCCAAACATCATTTTGGGTCCAATGGACTAGAATGGATGCTTCACAAACTTTGGTACCAAATAGTGCATTTAGGCCCAAAACACAAGTTTTGCATCTTTTACGTCAAAGGTTATCGAAATCATCAAACCCTAAGCATCATTTGGGTCCAATGGACTAGAATGGATGCTTCACAACTTTGGGACCCGAAATAGTGCATTCAGTTCAAACACGAGTTTTTCATCTTTGACGTGTCGAGGTTAGCGAAATGCTTCGAAACACTCCCACACATCATTTTGGGTCCAATGGACTGGAGTGGATGCTTCACAACTTTGGTACCCTGAAATAGTGCATTCTGGCTCGAACACAAGTTTTGCATCTTTTACGTGCCGAAGTTTAGCGAAATGCTCCGAAACACTCCCAAACATCATTTTGGGTCCAATGGACTAGAATGGATGCTTCACAACTTTGGTACCCCGAAATAGTGCATTTAGGCCCGAAACACAAGTTTTGCAACTTTTACGTGCCGAAGGTTAGCGAAATCATCCAAAACACTAGCAAACATCATTTTGGGTCCAATGGACCAGAATGGATGCTTCACAATTTTGGTACCCCGAAATAGTGCATTCGGACCAAACACGTAGTTTTCATCTTACACGTGCCGAGATTTATCGAAATGCTCCGAAACATTCCCAAACATCATTTTGGGCCCAATGTACTAGAATGGATGCTTCACAACTTTGGTACTAAATAGTGCATTTAGCCCAAAACACAAGTTTTGCATCTTTTACTGTCAAGTTATCGAAATCATCTAAAACACACGCAAACATCATTTTGGGTCCAATGGACTAGAATGGATGCTTCACAACTTTGGGACCCCGAAATAGTGCATTCACGCCCGAAACACGAGTTTTTCATCTTTGACGTGCCGAGGGTTAGCGAAATGCTCCGAAACACTCCCAAACATCATTTTGGGTCCAATGGACTAGAATGGGTGCTTCACAACTTTGGTACCCCGAATAGTGCATTCAGGCCCGAAAGACGAGTTTTTCATCTTTTACGTGCCGAAGGTTAGCGAAATGCTCCGAAACACCCCCAAACATCATTTTGGGTCCAATGGACTAGAATGGATGCTTCACAACTTTGGTACCTCGAAATAGTGCATTTAGGCCAAAAACACAAGTTTTGCATCGTTTTACGTGCCGAAGGTTAACGAAATCATCTGAAACACTTGCAAACATCATTTTGGGTCCAATGGACTAGAATGGGTGCTTCACAACTTTGGTACCCAGAAATAGTGCATTCAGGACCGAAAGACGAGTTTTTCATCTTTGACGTGCCGAGGGTTAGCGAAATGCTCCGAAACACTCCCAAACATCATTTTGCGCCAATGGACAAGAATGGATGCTTCACAACTTTGGTGCCCCGAAATAGTGCAATTAGTTCAAAACACGAAGTTTTTCATCTTTGACGTACCGAAGGTTAGCGAAATGCTCTGAAACACTCCCGAACATCATTTTGGGTCCAATGGACTAGAATGTATGCTTCACAACTCTGGTAGCCCGAAATAGTGCATTTAGGCCCGAAACACAAGTTTTGCATCTTTTATGTGCTAAATGGATTAGAATGGAAGCTTCACAACTTTGGTACCCCGAAATAGTGCATTCAGGCCTGAAACACGAGTTTTTCATCTTACACGTGCCGAGATTTATCGAAATGCTCCGAAACATTCCAAACATCATTTTGGGCCCAATGCACTAGAACGGATGCTTCACAACTTTGGTACCCTGAAATAGTGCATTTAGGCCCAAAACACAAGTTTTGCATCTTTTTACGTGCTGAAAGTTATCGGAATCATCTGAAACACTAACGCCTTTGGGTCCAATGGACTAGAATGGATGCTTCACAACTTTGGGACCCTGAAATAGTGCATTCAGGCCCGTAACACGAGTTTTTGATCTTTGACGTGCCAGGGGTTAGCGAAATGCTCCGAAACACTCCCAAACATCATTTTGGGTCCAGGGACAAGAATGGGTGCTTCACGAAATAGTGCATTCAGGCCCGAAAGAAAAGTTTTTCATCTTTTACGTGGCGAAGGTTAGCGAAATGCTCCGAAACATCCCCAAACATCATTTTGGGTCCAATGGACTAGAATGGATGCTTCACAACTTTGGTACCTCGAAATAGTGCATTTAGGCCAAAAACACAAGTTTTGCATCATTTTACGTGCCGAAGGTTAGCGAAATCAACTGAAACACTTGCAAACATCATTTTGGGTCCAATGGACCAGAATGGGTGCTTGACAACTTTGGTACCCAGAAATAGTGCAGTCAAGACCGAAAGACGAGTTTTCATCTTTTACGTGCCGAAGGATAGCGAAATTCTCCGAAACAGTCCCAAACATCATTTTGAATCTAATGGACTGGAATGGATGCTTCACAACTTTGGTACCTTGAAATAGTGCATTTAGGCCCAAAACACAAGTTTTGCATCGTTTTACGTGCCCAAGGTTAGCGAAATCATCTGAAACACTTGCAAACATCATATTGGGTCCAATGGACTAGAATGGGTGCTTCACAACTTTGGTACCCCAGAATAGTGCATTCAGGCCCGAAACACGAGTTTTTCATCTTTGACATGCCGAGGGTTAGAGAAATGCGCCGAAACACTCTCAAACATCATTTTGCGTCCAATGGATTAGAATGGATGCTTCACAACTTTGGTACCCCGAAATAGTGCATTCAGGCCTGAAAGACAAATTTTTCATCTTTGACGTGCCGAAGGTTAGTGAAATGCTCTGAAACACTCCCAAACATCATTTTGTGTCCAATGGACAAGTATGGATGCTTCACAACTTTGGTGCCCCGAAATAGTGCAATCAGGCCCGAACATGAGTTTCTTTTCTTTGACGTGCCGAAGTTTAGCGAAATGCTTTGAAACACTCTCAAACATCATTTTGGGTCCAATGGACTAGAATGTATGCTTCACAACTTTGGTACCCCGAAATAGTGCATTTAGGCCCGAAACACAAGTTTTGCATCTTTTATGTGCTGAATGTTAGTGAAATCATCCGAAACACTAGCAAACATCACTTTGTGTCCAATGGATTAGAATGGAAGCTTCACAACTTTGGTACCCCGAAATAGTGCATTCAGGCCTGAAACACGAGTTTTTCATCTTACACGTGCCGAGATTTATCGAAAAGCTCCGAAACATTCCCAAACATCATTTTGGGCCCAATGTACTAGAACGGATGCTTCACAACTTTGGTACCCCGAAATAGTGCATTTAGGCCCAAAACACAAGTTTTGCATCTTTTTACGTGCTGAAAGTTATCGAAATCATCTGGAAACACTCGCAAATGTCAGTTTGGGTCCAATGGACTAGAATGGATGCTTCACAACTTTGGAACCCTGAAATAATGCATTCAGGCCCGAAACACGAGTTTTTCATCTTTGACGTGCCGAGGGTTAGCGAAATGCTCCGAAACACTCCCAAACATCATTTTGGGTCCAATGGACTAGAATGGGTGCTTCACGAAATAGTGCATTCAGGCCCGAAAGACAAGTTTTTCATCTTTTACGTGCCGAAGGTTAGCGAAATGCTCCGAAACACCCCCAAACATCATTTTGGGTCCAATGGACTAGAATGGATGCTTCACAACTTTGGTACCTCGAAATAGTGCATTTAGGTCAAAAGCACAAGTTTTGCATCATTTTACGTGCCGAAGGTTAGCGAAATCAACTGAAACACTTGCAAACATCATTTTGGGTCCAATGGACTAGAATGGGTGCTTCACAACTTTGGTACCCAGAAATAGTACAGTCAAGACCGAAAGACGAGTTTTTCATCTTTTACGTGCCGAAGGATAGCGAAATACTCCGAAAGACTCCCAAACATCATTTTGAATCTAATGGACTAGAATGGATGCTTCACAACTTTGGTACCTCGAAATAGTGCATTTAGGCCCAAAACACAAGTTTTGCATCGTTTTTCGTGCCAAGGTAAGCGAAATCATCTGAAACACTTGCAAACATCATTTTGGGTCCAATGGACTAGAATGGGTGCTTCACAACTTTGGTACCCCAGAATAGTGCATTCAGGCCCGAAACACGAGTTTTTCATCTTTGACGTGCCGAGGGTTAGCGAAATGCGCCGAAACACTCTCAAACATCATTTTGCGTCCAATGGACTAGAATGGATGCTTCACAACTTTGGTACCCCGAAATAGTGCATTCAGGCCCGAAAGACGAATTTTTCATCTTTGACGTGCCGAAGGTTAGCGAAATGCTCTGAAACACTCCCAAACATCATTTTGCGTCCAATGGACAAGAATGGATGCTTCACAACTTTGATGCCCCGAAATAGTGTAATCAGGCCCGGAACGTGAGTTTTTTTTTTGACGTGCCGAAGTTTAGTGAAATGCTCTGAAACACTCTCAAACATCATTTTGGGTCCAATGGACTAGAATGTATGCTTCACAACTTTGGTACCCAAAATAGTGCATTTAGGCCCGAAACACAAGTTTTGCATCTTTTATGTGCTGAATGTTAGTGAAATCATCCGAAACACTAGCAAACATCATTTTGGGTCCAATGGGTTAGAATGGAAGCTTCACAACTTTGGTACCCCGAAATAGTGCATTCAGGCATGAAACACGAGTTTTTCATCTTACCGAGAGATTTATCAAAAGCTCAAAACATTCCCAAACATCATTTTGGGCCCAATGTACTAGAACGGATGCTTCACAACTTTGGTACCCCGAAATATTGCATTTAGGCCCAAGACACAAGTTTTGCATCTTTTTACGTGCTGAAAGTTATCGAAATCATCTAGAAACACTCGCAAATGTCAGTTTGGGTCCAATGGACTAGAATGGATGCTTCACAACTTTGGGACCCCGAAATAGTGCATTCAGTCCCGAAACACGAGTTTTTCATCTTTGACGTGCCGAGGGTTAGCGAAATGCTCCAAAACACTCCCAAACATCATTTTGGGTCCAATGGACTAGAATGGGTGCTTTACGAAATAGTGCATTCAGGCCCGAAAGACAAGTTTTTCATCTTTTACGTGCCGAAGGTTAGCGAAATGCTCCGAAACACCCCCAAACATCATTTTGGGTACAATGGACTAGAATGGATGCTTCACAACTTTGGTACCTCGAAATAGTGCATTTAGGTCAAAAACACAAGTTTTGCATCGTTTTACGTGCCGAAGGTTAGCGAAATCAACTGAAACACTTGCAAACATCATTTTGGGTCCAATGGACTAGAATGGGTGCTTCACAACTTTGGTACCCAGAAATAGTGCAGTCAGGACCGAAAGACGAGTTTTTCATCTTTTACGTGCCGAAGGATAGCGAAATTCTCCGAAACACTCTCAAACATCATTTTGAATCTAATGGACTAGAATGGATGCTTCACAACTTTGGTACCTCGAAATAGTGCATTTAGGCCCAAAACACAAGTTTTGCATCGTTTTACGTGCCGAAGGTTAGCGAAATCATCTGAAACACTTGCAAAACATCATTTTGGGTCCAATGGACTAGAATGGGTGCTTCACAACTTTGGTACCCCAGAATAGTGCATTCAGGCCCGAAACACGAGTTTTTCATCTTTGACGTGCCGAGGGTTAGCGAAATGCGCCGAAACACTCTCAAACATCATTTTGCGTCCAATGGACTAGAATGGATGCTTCACAACTTTGGTGCCCCGAAATAGTGCATTCAGGCCCGAAACACGAGTTTTTCTTCTTTGACGTGCCGAAGGTTAGCGAAATGCTCTGAAACACTCCCAAACATCATTTTGCGTCCAATGGACTAGAATGGATGCTTCACAACTTTGGTGCCCCGAAATAGTGCAATCAGGCCCGGAACATGAGTTTTTTCTTTGACGTGCCGAAGTTTAGCGAAATGCTCTGAAACACTCTCAAACATCATTTTGGGTCCAATGGACTAGAATGTATGCTTCACAGCTTTGGTACCCCGAAATAGTGCATTTAGGCCCGAAACACAAGTTTTGCATCTTTTATGTGCTGAATGTTTGTGAAATCATCCGAAACACTAGCAAACATCATTTTGGGTCCAATTGATTAGAATGGAAGCTTCACTACTTTGTTACCCCGAAATAGTGCATTCAGGCCTGAAACACGAGTTTTTCATCTTACACGTGCCGAGATTTATCGAAAAGCTCCGAAACATTCCCAAACATCATTTTGGGCCCAATGTACTAGAACAGATGCTTCACAACTTTGGTACCCCGAAATAGTGCATTTAGGCCCAAAACACAAGTTTTGCATCTTTTACGCAAGGTTATCGAAATCATCTGGAAACACTCGCAAACGTCAGTTTGGGTCCAATGGACTAGAATGGATGCTTCACAACTTTGGGACCCCGAAATAGTGCATTCAGGCCCGAAACACGAGTTTTCATCTTTGACGTACCGAGGAATAGCGAAATGCTCCGAAACACTACCAAACATCATTTTGGGTCCAATGGACTAGAATGTGTGCTTCACAACTTTGGTACCCGAAATAGTGCTTTCAGGCCCGAAAGACAAGTTTTTCATCTTTTACGTGCCGAAGGTTAGCGAAATGCTCCGAAACACCCCCAAACATCATTTTCGGTCCAATGGACTAGGATGGATGCTTCATAACTTTAGTACCTCGAAATAGTGCATTTAAGTCCAAAACACAAGTTTTGCATCATTTTACATGCCGAAGGTTAACGAAATCAACTGAAACACTTGCAAACATCATTTTGTGTCCAATGGACTAGAATGGGTGCTTCACAACTTTGGTACCCCAGAATAGTGCATTCAGGCCCGAAACACGAGTTTTTCATCTTTGACGTGCCGAGGGTTAGCGAAATGCTCCAAAACACTCCCAGACATCATTTTGGGTCCAATGGACTAGAATGGATGCTTCACAACTTTGGTACCTCGAAATAGTGCATTTAGGCCTAAAACACAAGTTTTGCATCGTTTTACGTGCCCAAGGTTAGCGAAATCATCTGAAACACTTGCAAACATCATTTTGGGTCCAATGGCCTAGAATGGGTGCTTCACAACTTTGGTACCCCAGAATAGTGCATTCAGGCCCGAAACACGAGTTTTTCATCTTTGACGTGCCGAGGGTTAGCGAAATGCTCCGAAACACTCTCAAACATCATTTTGCGTCCAATGGACTAGAATGGATGCTTCACAACTTTGGTGCCCCGAAATAGTGCATTCAGGCCCGAAACACGAGTTTTTCTTCTTTGACGTGCCGAAGGTTAGCGAAATGCTCTGATACACTCCCAAACATCATTTTGCGTCCAATGGACAAGAATGGATGCTTCACAACTTTGGTGCCCCGAAATAGTGCAATCAGGCCCGGAACATGAGTTTTTTCTTTGACGTGCCGAAGTTTAGCGAAATGCTCTGAAACACTCTCAAACATCATTTTGGGTCCAATGGACTAGAATGTATGCTTCACAACTTTGGTACCCCGAAATAGTGCATTTAGGTTCGAAACACAAGTTTTGCATCTTTTATGTGCTGAATGTTAGTGAAATCATCCGAAACACTAGCAAACATCATTTTGGGTCCAATCGATTAGAATGAAAGCTTCACTACTTTGGTACCCCGAAATAGTGCATTCAGGCCTGAAACACGAGTTTTTCATCTTACAAGTGCTGAGATTTATCGAAAATCTCCGAAACATTCCCCAACATCATTTTGGGCCCAATGTACTAGAACGGATGCTTCACAACTTTGGTACCCCGAAATAGTGCATTTAGGCCAAAAACACAACTTTTGCATCTTTTTACGTGCTGAAAGTTATCGAAATCATCTGGAAACACTGGCAACGCCGCTTTTGGGTCCACCCAATGGACTAGAATGGATGCTTCTACAAGTTTGTGCCTCAAATAGTGCATTCGGCCAAATACAGGTTTTCTTCTTTGACGTGCCGAAGGTTAGCGAAATGCTCTGAAACACTCCCAAACATCATTTTGCGTCCAATGGACAAGAATGGATGCTTCACAACTTTGGTGCCCCGAAATAGTGCAATCAGGCCCGAAACATGAGTTTTTTTTCTTTGACGTGCCGAAGTTTACCGAAATGCTGTGAAACACTCTCAAACATCATTTTGGGTCCAATGGACTAGAATGTGTGCTTCACAACTTTGGTACCCGAAATAGTGCTTTCAGGCCCGAAAGACAAGTTTTCATCTTTTACGTGCCGAAGGTTAGCGAAATGCTCCGAATCACCCCCAAACATCATTTTCGGTCCAATGGACTAGGATGGATGCTTCATAACTTTAGTACCTCGAAATAGTGCATTTAAGTCCAAAACACAAGTTTTGCATCGTTTTACGTGCCGAAGGTTAGCGAAATCAACTGAAACACTTGCAAACATCATTTCGGGTCCAATGGACTAGAATGGGTGCTTCACAACTTTGGTACCCCAGAATAGTGCATTCAGGCCCGAAACACGAGTTTTTCATCTTTGACGTGCCGAGGGTTAGCGAAATGCTCCGAAACACTCCCAGACATCATTTTGGGTCCAATGGACTAGAATGGATGCTTCACAACTTTGGTACCTCGAAATAGTGCATTTAGGCCCAAAACACAAGTTTTGCATCGTTTTACGTGCCCAAGGTTAGCGAAATCATCTGAAACACTTGCAAACATCATTTTGGGTCCAATGGACTAGAATGGGTGCTTCACAACTTTGGTACCCCAAAATAGTGCATTCAGGCCCGAAACACGAGTTTTTCATCTTTGACGTACCGAGGGTTAGCGAAATACTCCGAAACACTCTCAAACATCATTTTGCGTCCAATGGACTAGAATGGATGCTTCACAACTTTGGTGCCCCGAAATAGTGCAATCAGGCCCGAAACATGAGTTTTTTTCTTTGACGTGCCGAAGTTTAGCGAAATGCTCTGAAACACTCTCAAACATCATTTTGGGTCCAATGGACTAGAATGTATGCTTCACAACTTTGGTACCCCGAAATAGTGCATTTAGGCCCGAAACACAAGTTTTGCATCTTTTATGTGCTGAATGTTAGTGAAATGATCCGAAACACTAGCAAACATCACTTTGGGTCCAATGGATTAGAATGGAAGCTTCACAACTTTGGTACACCGAAATAGTGCTCAGAAACACACGAGTTTTTCATCTTACACTTGCCGAGATTTATCGAAAATCTCCGAAATATTCCCAAACATCATTTTGGGCCCAATGTACTAGAACGGATGCTTCACAACTTTGGTACCCCGAAATAGTGAATTTAGGCCCAAAACACAAGTTTTGCATCTTTTGCGTGCTGAAAGTTATCGAAATCATCCGAAACACTCATAAACGCGTCCTTGGGTCCAATGGACTAGAATGGATGCTTCACAACTTTGGGACCCCGAAATAGTGCATTCAGACCCGAAACACGAGTTTTTCATCTTTGAAGTGCCGAGGGTTAGCGAAATGCTCCGAAACACTCCCAAACATCATTTTGGGTCCAATAGACTAGAATGGGTGCTTCACAACTTTGGTACCCCGAAATAGTGCATTCAGGCCCGAAAGACGAGTTTTTCATCTTTTACGTGCCGAAGGTTAGCGAAATGCTCCGAAACACCCCCAAACATCATTTTGGGTCCAATGGACTAGAATGGATGCTTCACAACTTTGGTACCTCGAAATAGTGCATCTAAGTCCAAAACACAAGTTTTGCATCATTTTACGTGCCGAAGGTTAGCAAAATCAACTAAAACACTTGCAAACATCATTTTGGGGCCAATGGACTAGAATGGGTGCTTCACAACTTTGGTACCCAGAAATAGTGCATTCGGCCAAACACGAAGTTTTCATCTTTGACGTGCCGAGGGTTAGCGAAATGCTCCGAAACACTCCCAGACATCATTTTGGGTCCAATGGATTAGAATGGATGCTTCACAACTTTGGTACCTCGAAATAGTGCATTTAGGCCCAAAACACAAGTTTTGCATCGTTTTACGTGCCCAAGGTTAGCGAAATCATCTGAAACACTTGCAAACATCATGTTGGGTCCAATGGACTAGAATGGGTGCTTCACAACTTTGGTACCCCAGAATAGTGCATTCAGGCCCGAAACATGAGTTTTTCATCTTTGACGTACCGAGGGTTAGCGAAATGCTCCGAAACACTCTCAAACATCATTTTGCGTCCAATGGACTAGAATGGATGCTTCACAACTTTGGTGCCCCGAAATAGTGCATTCAGTCCCGAAACATGAGTTTTCCTTCTCTAATGTGTCGAAGGTTAGCGAAATGCTCTCAAACACTCCCAAACATCATTTTGCGTCCAATGGACAAGAATGGATGCTTCACAACTTTGGTGCCCCGAAATAGTGCAATCAGGCCCGAAACATGAGTTTTTTCTTTGACGTGCCGAAGTTTAGCGAAATGCTCTGAAACACTCTCAAACATCATTTTGGGTCCAATGGTCTAGAATGTATGCTTCACAACTTTGGTACCCCGAAATAGTGCATTTAGGCCCGAAACACAAGTTTTGCATCTTTTATGTGCTGAATGTTAGTGAAATGATCCGAAACACTAGCAAACATCATTTTGGGTCCAATGGATTAGAATGGAAGCTTCACAACTTTGGTACACCGAAATAGTGCGTTCAGGCCTGAAACACGAGTTTTTCATCTTACACGTGCCGAGATTTATCGAAAATCTCCGAAATATTCCCAAACATTATTTTGGGCCCAATGTACTAGAACGGATGCTTCACAACTTTGGTACCCCGAAATAGTGAATTTAGGCCCAAAACAAAAGTTTTGCATCTTTTTGCGTGCTGAAAGTTATCGAAATCATCTGGAAACACTCGCAAACGTCACTTTGGGTCCAATGGACTAGAATGGATGTTTCACAACTTTGGGACCCCGAAATAGTGCATTCAGACCCGAAACACGAGTTTTTCATCTTTGACGTGCCGAGGGTTAGCGAAATGCTCCGAAACACTCCCAAACATCATTTTGGGTCCAATGGACTAGAATGGGTGCTTCACAACTTTGGTACCCCGAAATAGTGCATTCAGGCCCGAAAGACGAGTTTTTCATCTTTTACGTGCCGAAGGTTGGCGAAATGCTCCGAAACACCCCCAAACATCATTTTTGGTCCAATGGACTAGAATGGATGCTTCACAACTTTCGTACCTCGAAATAGTGCATCTAAGTCCAAAACACAAGTTTTGCATCGTTTTACGTGCCGAAGGATAGGAAAATCAACTGAAACACTTGCAAACATCATTTTGGGTCCAATGGACTAGAATGGAAGATACAGAATAGTGCATTCAGGCCCGAAACACGAGTTTTTCATCTTTTACGTGTTGAATGTTAGTGAATACATTCGAAACACTAGCAAACATCATTTTGGGTGCAATGGACTAGAATGGAAGCTTCACAACTTTGGTACCCCGATATAGTGCATTCAGGCCCGAAACAAGAGTTTTTCATCTTTGACGTGCCGAGGGTTAGCGAAATGCTCTGAAACACTCCCAAACATCATTTTGGGTCCAATCGACTAGTATGGATGCTTCACAACTTTGGTACCCAGAATAGTGCATTCAGGCCCGAAACACGAGTTTTTCATCTTTAACGTGCCGAGGGTTAGCGAAATGCTCCGAAACACTCCCAAATATCATTTTGGGTCCAATGGACTAGAATGGATGCTTCACAACTTTGGTACCCTGAAATAGTGCATTTAGGCCCGAAACACAAGTTTTGCATCTTTTATGTGCTGAATGTTATTGAAATCATCCGAAACACTAGCAAACATCATTTTGGGTCCAATGGACTAGAATGGAAGCTACACAACTTTGGTACCCGATATAGTGCATTCAGGCCCAAAACACAAGTTTTGCATCTTTAACGTGTTGAATGTTAGTGAAAACATCCGAAACACTAGCAAACATAATTTTGGGTGCAATGGACTAGAATGGAAGCTTCACAACTTTGGTACCCCGATATAGTGCATTCAGGCCCGAAACAAGAGTTTTTCGTCTTTGACGTGCCGAGGGTTAGCGAAATACTCTGAAACACTCCCAAACATCATTTTGCGTCCAATGGACTAGAATGGATGCTTCACAACTTTGGTACCTTGAAATAGTGCATTTAGGCCTGAAACACAAGTTTTGCATCTTTTATGTGCTGAATGTTAGTGAAATCATCCGAAACACTAGCAAACTGAGGACCATGTGTGGTTCGAGGACCGGTGGATGGTCGCTTCCTTGTGCGATGAGTGATTGACAACGCTGTGTGGATTGATTCTTGGCGAAGTATTGCAGGTGCAGGTTGCAGCTTGACTGGTGTGGGTGCGGTGAAGAACAAGAGCGAAAGGTCGTCATGGGTGAGGCCTCGGTGTGGAAGACAAGTAGGCTTTGTGGGTCAAGTGGCCGCATGGTGGCATGAGCAGTAAGATGAAGTGGGTGGGCGGTTTCTTGGTTGAGCCTCAAAACCAAGGTCGGCAGGGACTACGTGGGAGCAGTCATGAGTGGAGATTGGCGGAGGCTACACAGGAGTTCGCGGGGTTTCCGGTGGTTCACCCGAAACCACGGGTTCCTTGGTTGATCCAAAGCCAAGACCAGAAGAACCGAGAGGCGGTCTTTGCGGCAGATGCCGCGGTCGAGGGTGAGGAGCTCCCGGCCGATTGTCGGCAGACGGCGAAATCTTCGCGGAGGACACCGTCCGGGATCGCAGGCTTGCGTCGAGGCTAAGCGAGTTCTTGATCGCGGGCATCCGTCCGATGGAGAAAGCTTCAAGTCTTCCAAAACCGCCCTTGAGGGGCTTGTATCCGTAGTTTGTAGGAAGGGTATTTTAGACTTTCGGTTGCCTCCATATAACCCAAGAGGTGAGAGGATGGCAGCCAACTCTCTTGGAACCCTAGTTCATTTGCTTTCCTATTTTTCCCTTCCTATTTTCTTAGGATTTCCATAGGACTAGCATGAGAGCTTCATGGTGAGATCTTGTGAGAGGGTTGGATGATCGGGCAGCAAGCTAGACCTTGTATGAACCTTTGTGTCATGTATATATGATTTGGCGTGGTTCCTTAAGGCCTTGTTGTGTTGTTCCCGGTTGTTCTTGGTGGTGATTTTCGGAGCCCTTTCTTGGTGTTTTTCTTGGGGTGTTTTCGGGACCTTTCTCTTGGGGATTTGATGGGGGAAATTTGTGGGAACCCTTCGTGGTTCTTTGGGCTGTGATTCCCCTTCCAAATCCGTGAGTAAAGGGGCTCGATTTTGGGGTTTTCCGAGTTCTAGGGTTAGAGGTGTTCTTGGCGGTATTTCTTCGATTCCTCCTTTTTGGACAAGTATTGGTGGGATTAAACTTGGCTATGGACTCCTCATGAGGTGCTCCTATTGTCGGTGTTTAAACCTCTCGACCTCCATGGGAGGTACCCGCAGCAACGTAGAAGGTGGGGATCGCCATGATCTGGAACCCGAAGGTACGCGCGAGGACACAAGACACAAGATTTATAGAGGTTCGGGTAGCCGGAGTAGCTACCCTACGTCCTGTTTGAAGTAGTATTGCGCCCTGCGCTTGGGTGTTGATCCCCGGAGGGATTGTAGATGTGCGGCTAGGTACCCGGCCCTCCTTTATATAGTCCATGGGGCGGGTGCCTAGTCGGTTACAAGGTAGGAGTCCTAGTAGGATTACATGGAGCGAGTCCTAGTAGGAGTACAGGGGAATTCTACTAGAATCATGCCTTCCTTCCTTGCGCATTGGGGTCTATGCCCGACAAGCCCCCGAGCACGTTGGAGTCGAGAGTAGTAGTTCGAGTAGTCTTGAAGCCTCTGCGAGTAGTTCTTGAGCGTCCTCGAGCACTGCTTGGAGAAGTCTTCAATAGTACTTGAACTGCCGCGAGGTTGGAAGGTGGTCCAGCTCATCAGTCTTGAAGTCGAGATTATATGGAAGTGCAATTGCAAAATTGCACTCCATATGGAGTAGCCCCCGAGCCTTAGGTTGAGTTGCAGACTCTAGCTGAGGGTCAATCTTGATTCCGAATCTTGTCTTGAAAAAATTGAACGATGGGTGTAGCATAGTAGCCCCCGAGCCTTGAAATGATTAGGTAATCAATCCAAGGGTCTTTAGTGATCGCGAAAGCCATCATCCGAGTACTCTTGCAGCGTGTAGCCCTCGAGATAAGAGAGCCGTATGAGCCATGTCGAGTAGTGATTGGTGAGGAGCCCCCGAGCTTGAGAGCGAGCGAAGCATGCTGAAGTTATCTTCAAGTAGCCCCCGAGCTGGAGAGATTCCAAGTAGTAGTTTGGCGTCGAGCCGTGGAGCATGAGAAGTAGTCGTGCCGTTAGAGCGGACTTTAGATGCGACTGAAGTCGACTTTAGATGCCGGCAGTGCGGACTTTGAGATGCGACTTAAAAACCGAAGTCGACTTTGTGATGCCGCGTGGAGCGGACTTTGAGTTGCGACTTGAAAACCGAAGTCGACTTTAGGATGCCGCATAGAGCGGACTTTGATATGCGACTTTAGAAGTCGACTTTAGAATGCCGCGCAGAGCGGACTTTGATATGCGACTACAATAGTCGACTTTGCGCCGCGCAGAGCGGACTTTGAAATGCGACTTTGGAAGTCGACTTTAGTTTGCCGCGTAGAGCGGACTTTAAGATGCGACTACAGTAGTCGACTTTACGCCACATGGGGTGGACTTAAGATGCAAAAAACGAAAAGCACTTTCCTGAAAGCCAAAGCGAATGAAAAATCAGAGAAAATGAGTAGTTTTGCCGCCGGAGCGGGCTTAAGATTGCGACTGAAGTCGGCTTGTGCCACCGGAGTGGGCTTGGGTGCGACCGTTAGCGTCGACTTGTGCCACCGGAGTGGGCTTGAGTACCTGAGCCATGGATTTCAGACCCAAGGTACGATTGCCGCCAGAGCGGGCTTGAGGGTGCGACCCGAAGTCGGCTTGAGGGTGCGACCGGAGTCGGCTTGTGTACCTGGGCCATGGATTTCAGACCCAAGGTATGGTTGCCACCGTAGTGGACTTGAAGGTGCGACCGGAGTCGACTTGCGTACCCGGGCCATGGATTTCAGACCCAAGGTACGGAGCGCGAGTACTTAGGGTACTTGGACCCATGGTACAGAGCGTGAAGACCACGTGCAGCTAGGTTCCATCATCGCCAGAGGACCGA
Organism: Cenchrus purpureus; assembly: GCA_022644695.1. Lineage (NCBI taxonomy): Eukaryota > Viridiplantae > Streptophyta > Magnoliopsida > Poales > Poaceae > Cenchrus > Cenchrus purpureus. Next base: position 65,062,120 of record CP053458.1, on the reverse strand, counting down.
GGGCCGCTTACTAGGTTCCATCGAGCTTACACACGTAGTATGCCATCGAGCGGCGAAGATGCGGCCGAGTCGACTTTAAGTTGCCGCTGGGCGGACTTTAGAATGCGACTTTTGAAGTCGACTTTAGATTGCAGCGTGGCGACTTTAGAAAGCGCCTCCTAGGGATAGCCCCGAGTTGATGAAGTAGACTCGTGTGACTTGATTGATATACCCCAAGAGTAGTCGCAGAGTGTAGCTCCGTGAAAACCCACCGAGAAGCATACACAAATGAGTAGTCGGCAAGTTGTCCTACATGATGAGGAGAACAAGCCACGAAAACAGTAATCATTTAGATAAATGACTTAGCTGTTGCTGCCTGGGTAGACTTGTTGATGAAGCCGTGGCGGTCAGCGATGGAGCCGCGACGGTTGTTGTTGAAGTCGACTAGTCAGAGTTGATTCCGACTAGTTGTTGGGGGCGTGACTGCCGCTCTAGACTAATTTGGAAAACTAGTCAAGATGAAAGGTCGACGCGATGCGACCGGAAGACGACGTCGTGGCGGCGTGCGGCGTACTCGAAGTAGAGCCAGTGTTGCCGCGAGACAAGTAGTCACCACGCACGGCGTGGCTGAAGTAGAGCCAGCGTGACCGCAAGAGGAAGTCGCGGCGCACGGAGTAGTCGACGATGAGCCGTGTGACGGGCCGCGCGACGTGCCGAGGCACCCGGACGCCGGCGCGAGGCGGCAGTCGACGACGCAGTAGTCGACGACGAGCGCGCGACGAGCAGCGATTGTGCGCGCGCGCCGAGGCACCCAGACGCGCAGCGTAGTCGAGGTAGATCGCCGCATGGCGGCGACCGGCGGCAGTCGCGCGCGCAGCAAGGTTGACGTAGAGCGCGTGCGCCGAGACGAGTAGTCGCGGCGCACGGCGAGGATGACGTAAGCGCGGCGCGGGAGACGTAATCGCGGCGCACGGCGAGGTCGACGTAGAGCGCGTGCGGCCGGAGACGAGTAGTCGCGGCGCACGGCGAGGTCGGCGTAGAGCGCGTGCCACCGGAGATGAGTAGTCGTCGCACACAGGTCGACGAGAGCGGCGGCGTCGAGACGCAGTAGTCGCGCGCATCGACGAGGTCGACGAGAGCGTGCAAAATGGTTGAAGTGGAGCCCCGTGGTAGTTGTTCTCTCATATGTCTTTGGTGTACTTGAGCCAAAGGTCTTGGAGCCTTGCTGGTAGCTTTCCGTGTGCACTTAGCAGGAGTACTGTTGTTGAAGTAGCACGTACACGGCTTGTTTGTGTGTAACAATTGCCATGAAATTGGAATTCCAGCTGCAGGGAAAAAAAATAACGGCAATTCTGTCTCGGATTGACGCATGGCAGCGTGGCAGCTTTGGACTTGATTACGGGATTCCATAGTTAACGGATCCTCTGCTTCTATCTTGATGGGTACGCCAGCATTTTTTTTTTTGAGATTCACGGCCAGACCTCCTGCACCTCTCGGTCAGCATAGTTCGAACAGAATCGAGACCGCCTCGGAGTCGAGTTCGCCTCGGAATCGAGATGATGCAAAAAGACGATAATCCTTGGATTTGACGACGAGTCACCGAATTGATGAAGAGAAAAACCATGCGAGGTCGACGAGTTGTGATGATGTCCTGATGGCTGTGTGTAGATCAATTTTGCTGGTGAAGGTCCTTCGAATTCGCCCGATGATCATGACGATGGCCCCACGGTGGGCGCCAGCTGTCGGTGTTTAAACCTCTCGACCTCCATGGGAGGTACCCGCAGCAAGGTAGAAGGTGGGGATCGCCATGATCTGGAACCCGAAGGTGCAGCGAGGACACAAGACACAAGATTTATCTGAGTTCGGGTGGCCGGAGTAGCTACCCTACGTCCTGTTTGAAGTAGTATTGCGCCCTGCGCTTGGGTGTTGATCCCCGGAGGGATTGTAGATGTGCGGCTAGGTACCCAGCCCTCCTTTATATAGTCCAGGGGGAGGGTGCCTAGTCGGTTACAAGGTAGGAGTCCTAGTAGGATTACATGGAGCGAGTCCTAGTAGGAGTACAGGGGAATTCTACTAGGAATCTGTCTGCTTCCTTCCTTGCAGTACCCGGGGTCTATGCCCGACACCTATTATCCCCAAAGTCTTGTTCAAGTCCGTGGATCGATTTGGGAGATCGAGATTTGGATTTGGGGGAGTTGACCATGGTCTTTGTTCATCCGAGCTGCCAGATACACCGGTCTCGACAGTGCTCTTGACCGATCACGTGCAACCCTCGTGGGTTTTGCTTGGGTGAATGTCTGGGTGTGTTCGCTGTTGTCCTGTGTTGCAGTTGTTTCGAGTTTGGGTCTGTTTAGAGGTCGGTAGGCCTGTTAGGTGATTTGGGAGCTTTCAGGCTTGGATCGGTCTGACCGGTGTGCTACACCGGCCTGACCGGTGTGAAGCCACTTAGTGGAAGTTGCCAACTCTCACCCGGCGAGGACCGGTCGGCGGTGGTGCTCACCGGTCTGACCGGTGTTGGTCTGTAGACTCGAGGTTTGGTGTTCCGCTGCGTTCTCGGGTCGGAAGGTTGTGTGTTGGTTCCTAGGTCCAGTGGTACTTCAGTGGCTACGTGGGCTTGGCCAATTTGGGTAGTGAGTCGGAGACGTGGGTTGGAAGCCGTGTTCATCTTGTTGGAGTTTCCATCTCCTTCGAGAAGAATTTTTATCGGCTCCCATTCACTCCCCCCTCTCTGGTTCGCCGTATCGGTCCTTCAAGTGGTATCTGAGCCGGTTCGGCTCTTTATTGACTCTAACCAGTCTAAGATCCAAGGATGGCGTACAAGGAACGGGGTTCGGGTCCTCCACAATTCGATGGCAAGAACTACCAGATGTGGAGTAAGCGGATGGGTGCGTTCCTCCGCGGAAAGGGTCAGATCCTTTGGGATGTCACGGTGGACACAAGCTATGTCCAGCCGATGGACTTCCTTGCTCCAGGATCGAGGGACAGATTCGACGCCAATAATAAGGTGGTCGACTACTTATTTCGTGCTTTGTGTCAGCCTAAGTTCGATCGGGTGCACACCGAGCACTTGGCTTGTAGAATTTGGACGGTGCTGAAGGAGGCTCATGTTGGGAATGCCCGAGGTTCGAGCGGATGTATCGACCTCTGGGAGAGAGTACGAGAACTTCACTCATCTCCCCGGTGAGTCCATCGATGCCTTGTTTCAGAGGTTCACGGTGGTTGTGAACAACATGAGGGCCAATGTGGACGTGCTCCCGTACAATGATCATGATAGAGCGGTCAAGCTCTTACACTCTTTGGATCGTACGATTTGGGGCGGAAAGTTCGAGGCCATTGTGGAGTCAGAAGTATGACACTCACGGCGGTGAGCAGCTGTTCTCGAAGCTCAAGTCGGTGAGGTGGATAGGGGCATGACCGCCAAGCTCGAGGGTAGTCTTGCCCTCGTTGGTGGTTCAAAGGAAAGGCTAACACTAACCCATCCACGGGATGTTCTCTTTGTCCTCTTTGATGTCTATGCCAGATGAGGAGTTCGATGTGCTTGGAGAGGACGGTGGCGCCAGCGAGGAGGTTCGAGGTTGAGAGGTGAACATGAGGAGGAACATGAGGACATGCTTCCAGCACAAGCTGTGACACTTTCGCCGAACGCCGAGAAGGTCGAGAACAAGGACGGCTACAAGCACAAGTCGAGGATGGATGGCAAGTACCGGTCGAGGTGTGACCACAAGAGCTCGAGCAGCAGTGAAGACGAAGGTGATCGTCGCAAGAGCAAGAAGTCGTCCAAGAACCCAGGCGGGCCGAGCCGCGAGAGAGCTTCGCACCATGGCACTGAGCTCCGGTAGCAAGAAGAGCACACAGAGCGACTCAGACTCTGATTCCGACGACGAGGTGCGTGATGAACTTCCCTTCTTGCGCCAGGAGAAAGAGAGGCTTGGCTCTCTGCTTGATAACCGTGATGACATGCTTATAGAGGCCAAGAAAATGAGGAAAGAGCTTAGGGCTTCACTCGAGGATGCTAGGACTAGAGTGGCTGAGCTAGAAACACAGGTTCTTGATAGCAAGCTTGAGATAGATTCCCTTAAGGCTAGTCCTATTGTTTCGGATGAGGTTGATTGTGCTGATTGCTCCATCTTTCTTGCTGATCTTGCTTTGTTTAAGGAGAAGCATACCTCCAAGTGTGAGGAACTAGATGTGCTTAGGGTTGAAGTGGCTGAGCTTAAATCTAGACCTGCTTTGCTAGGTGCTTGCACTTCTTGCCCTGTTTTGCATGCTAAGATTGATGAGATGCATGCTTACACTAGTTATCTTGAGGCTAAGCTGAAAGAACCCATGCCTACATCATGCTCTACCTGTGAAATGCATGCTTTGAAGAATTTGGAACTTGCGCATTATGTTGATCGTTTGCAGGATGAGAATGATGAGCTGAGAAAGTTGATGGGTTGGTTGTCTGGTCATGAGCCTCAGTTGAGAATGATGATCGAGGCATTTAAGAGGCAGGATGGTGAGGGACTTGGGGCAAACAAGGTTGGTGAGGGAAGTGGAGACAATATCCCAGAGCCACCAAAAACCCACCACAAAAATGATTTCCCCCCAAAACCTAACCATCTTAGGAACCGACTAGACACAACCCCAGCTCCACCCGTGTTTCCTACACCCACAAACGATCTCCAAAAGCCTATCAAGTTTGTGAGCACTTCGGGGAAAGTGTTTTTTGGGAAGGAAAGTGAGAAGGCTAGTGAAGGGAAACCGGTGGATAAGTTGAGTGGAGAGAAACCAAGTGAGTAGCCACAGCCCAAGCCTAAGCCTAAGCTTGTGAGGTTCCATTGTGGCTATTGTGGGAGAGATGGCCATAAGGATGAGTTTTGCTTCAAGAGGAAGCGAGAGGAGAGGATGGCAAAGGAGTGGGCTAACAAGGACAAGTACCACCCTCCATTGGTGTACTTGAGCCTCGTGTGCAGATGCCCAGGGCCAAGGTGAGTGTGAGGAGGTTCGGGCTTGGGGAGGCGGAAGGTCTGTTGGAGGTGCTGCTGCCAGTCACACCGGCTCGATCGGTGTGGGCACCCAGACGGCAGCCTCGAGGCACAGGCAGCAGTTTGGGTTTCGTGCTCGTCTGGTGTGAGGTTGTTTGGAGGTCGTGGTTCCGTGGTTTGGAGAGTTTGCAGGTGGTCAGGTTGCTAGGCATTCTCCCCCTCGAGTTCACTACGGGGATGGGAGGAGTCATAGCTTTGAGAAGGAGAGGAGGGACGGTCCACGGGCTTTCTTTCGTGGTTTTGGTCCTCCTCCAGGCAGAGAGGGGTGGTTCCCTCAGGGTGGTTACCGTGGTGGTGTTCGTGGAGGTAGCTTTGGTAGGAGAGATGGTTTGGTTTGTGCTAACCCCACTTTCGAGCAAATGGCTCGGCACTGGTTTTACTCTTTTGGTACTAACCCCAGTGCTGAGTCGTTTGTTCGCTCACGTGCTCATTTTTGAATTTCAGGTGGGAGACTTGAAGAACATTTGGTTGATTGACTCCGGTTGCTCGAGGCATATGACCGGAGCAGTGGTTCTCAAGTCTCGTCCCGGTGGTGACAAGGAGGTACATCACTTTTGGGGACAATGGGCGTGGGCGTGTGCTTTCAGAAGGTGAGATTAAGGTGAGTGACAAGATCACTCTCAGGCGTGTTGCTCTTGTTCAATCGCTGGGGTACAATCTGCTTTCTGTGTCCCAGTTGTTGGATGAGGGTTTTGAAGTGTTGTTTCGGCCTGTTGGTTCTCGATTTTGGACTCTCGAGGGACCTTATGCATATGGTCGTTCAGGGTCGGTGTTTCGGCTGATTTTTCTATCTTGGTGTGGAGCATTGTTTCTTGGCTGGTTCTTCGAGTGAGTTGTGGAAGTGGCATAGGAAGTTGGGTCACTTGAGCTTTGACCTTTTGTCTCGCTTGAGTAAACTCAACTTGGTCCGAGGATTGCCACGGTTGAGGCTTGAGAAAGAGTTGGTTTGTGCACCGTGTAGGCATGCCAAGATGGTAGCCTCTTCTCACCCGCCTCTCTCACCGATGTGATGGTGGCGTCCATGTTGCTCCATATGGACCTTGTTGGCCCACTCGTGTGCGATCTGCGGGTGGGAAGTGGTATGTCCTTGTTGTGGTGGGCGACTATTCTCGGTATGCGTGGGTGTTCTTTCTCGAGGATAAGGGGGAGACGTTTGGTTTTGTTCGAGATCTAGTCTTGAGGTTGAGAAACGAGATGCATGGAGATGCCATACGAGCAATCCGTAGTGACAATGGCTCGGAATTCAGAAACTCTCATTTTGAAACCTTTTGCCATGACTTGGGTCTTGAGCACCAGTTTTCAGTCGTGTCGCCTCCCGAATGGTGTTGTGGAAAGGAAGAACAGGACTTTGTGCGAGCTGGCTCGGACGATGCTTGATGAGCATATGACTCCGAGAAGGTATTGGGCTGAGGCGGTGAATACCGCGCGCTATGTGTCAAACAGGATCTACCTCAGAGTGCACAAGAAGAAAACATGCTATGAGTTGATGCATGGTCGCACACCCAAGGTGAGTCACTTCCATGTCTTTGGTTGCAAGTGTTTCATTACAAGAAAGGCGGGAAGTTGCATAAGTTTGAGGCTAGATGCATCGATGGTATTTTCTTTGGTTATGCATCTCATTTTAGAGCATATCGTGTGCTCAATCTTGAAACTAACCAAATCGTGGAGACTTGCGAGGTAACCTTCGGCGAGACAGAGCCACGTAGTCAGCTTGTCTTTGAGTGTGCGGATGATGAGCTTGGCGAGATCTTTCGGAGAAGGAGCATGAACATGGAGACGATGAAGATGGCGGTGTGGTGCCCCCGGCTGAACATGTACCCACTACTTCGACTACGGTGGTGGACGGACCCTCGCCCACACCTACGACGACAAATCAAGAACGAGGAGAAGCTGATGTTGAGGGGGAGGTAGCATCGAGGCGAGAACCTCCCCGGTGAGTACAAGTGGATCACTCAACTTCGAGGATCATCGGTGACATGAATGAACGCACTACACGGTCGAGGGTTCGGAACAACTCTCATTTCGCTCATGCTGTATTTGTTGCTACTTTTGAGCCCAAAGACATTGGACACGCAATATTTGATCACAATTGGGTTAATTCGATGCATGAGGAGTTGGAGAACTTTGAGAGGAATCAGGTTTGGGAGTTGGTTGACCCTCCCCCAGGGTGTAAGCCGATTGGTACAAAGTGGGTGTGGAAGAACAAAGAGGGAGAGAAAGGTGAGGTTGTGAGAAACAAGTCGAGGCTTGTTGCTCAGGGGTTCAGTCAGAAGGAGGGGATCAACTACGAGGAGACCTTTGCTCCCGTAGCCCATTTGGAGGTGATTAGGATCCTTCTAGCCTTTTCCGTGGCTAAAGGGTTCAAGTTGCACTAAATGGATGTGAAGAGTGCTTTCCTGAATGGTGTGTTGGAGGAAGAAGTGTATGTGAGGCAGCCACCGGGGTTTGAGAGTGAGAAGTACCCCCACCGGGTGTACAAGTTGAGGAAGGCGCTGTATGGGTTGAAGCAGGCGCCTAGAGCTTGGTATGGCAGGTTGAGGGGGTTCTTGTTTGAGAGAGGTTTCGAGATGAGGAAGGTCGATCAGACCTTGTTTTTGCTGAGGCAGGGTAGAGATATCCTGATTGTGCAGTTGTACGTGGATGATATTTTCTTTGGTGGCTCTTCTAACTCTCTTGTTGCAAGGTTTGCAGAGGATATGAGCAGGGAATTTGAGATGAGCATGATGGGTGAGTTGCGTTCTTCCTCGGGCTACAAATCAAGCAATCAAAGGAAGAACATTTGTGCACCAAGCTAAGTACACCAAGGACATTGTGCGGAAGTTCAAGATGGAGGACTCCAAAGGCTATGGCCTGCCGATGAGTACGACTACAACTCTTGATGCGGACGAGGAAGGTGAACATGTGGACCGGAAGAATGCGGGCATGATCGGGTCACTCCTCTACTTGGCGGCGACGAGGCCGGACATCCAATTCTCGGTATGTCCTGTGCTCGTTTTCAAAGCGTCTCAGACTTCGCATCGGCAAGCGGTGAAGCGAATTTTCAGTACTGCGTCACAATCCCGACTTGACCATTGGTACTCAAGCGTCCTCTTCTTTGGCGCTTCATGGATTTTGGATGCGGATTTTGCGGGTGTCGGTTGGATAGGAAGTCCACTTAGGACTTGCAGTTTTAGGTTCTTCTTTGGTGTCTTGGTCTTCCATAAGCGGTCAAGTGTTGCTCAATCCACTACCGAGGCGGTATGTTGCATTGCTAGTTGTTGCTCTCGGCTCCTTTGGATTTCATACACCATGAGTGACTTTGGTGAGTATACCCATGTCCCACTTCAATGTGATAGCACTAGTGCCATAAGCGTTGCAAAGAATCCAGTGCTCCATTCGAAAACCAAACACATAGAAGTGAGGTATCATTTCGAGAGACAACGTGAAAGGAAAGATAGCTTTGATCCATGTACCCACACATGACCAACTAGACGATATTTTCACCAAACCCCTAGATCAAGCAACTTTCACTCGTTTGCGGGGGGAACTTGGTGTGTGTTTCATTTCTTGAGTTGGGTGTGTGGGAGCTTCTTTTGTAGCATATGTATAGCTTTCCTTTGTGCATTTCTTGCATTTGGCATAGCATATGTAACATGATGTATAGGCATCCTTGTATCTTAGATTGCATGCATTTTGTATCATATGCATTGGATAGGAAAAGCTTCTCCTATATACATTGTTCACCATGGGATGCTATATATGTCTTTGTGAGCTTGTTTGGTATGCTATGGTTAGTTTGGCTTAGCTCTTGATGATCTTGATGAATAATCCATGGTTGATAGCTATGTTTTTGAAAAATTGTCACATGTATGCTCTCTCATGTGTAAATGTCTTTATATGATCTTAACATGTTTTAGTGGCTTGGTTATGCTTAATTTGTCATTGGATAGCTAGTTTATTGATCATATGGGGCCAAAGGCTCATTTGCCATCATGAATGTTTAGCCCTCTTGCTTTATCTTGTGGAGGGCATAAGTTCCTTTTTGTAAAGACATTTCATGTACCAATTATGAATCTGAAAATGAAATGTAAAATGCTTGGAAAATATGCTCCCATGTCATATGTGCTGAATTTAATTTGCTTTGGGTGCTAAACGTTGCATGATGCCTACCAATGAGAAGTCTCATACATAGAAGTTGGCACATGGCTCGCTGGCTTTGACATGACATGAGGTGCTTGTGGGTGTTTGTGATGGTCTTATGATTAAAATGGCTGTCCTAGCATGAAGTTTGTGTGGCTTTGCCATTTTGATATGTTTTGATCATGTTTAGGACTTTGCTCATGAGAGGCAACTTTTATAAAATTACCCAAATCCATCTTAGCCTTGTCCAATGGTTGTGAAACTTGGTGATCTTGTAGTTGATGTCGATCTGACTATAGAGTATCTAACTTGCTCATTTGGACATGTGTAGCATCCTATGTTGAATTTTGTCTATTTGAGAAGCTCTATGTTGAAAGTTTTGCATTTTGCCTTGATTCATGCATTGCCAACAAGGGGAGAAGTTTGAGCTTGAAATGGCACTAGTGCATTTAGAAGGTTTCCAATTGGTTCGAGCCATTTTGGCTCTGTTTAGTCGAGGCGGTCTCTTGAGGTCACCGGCTGTGATGTCAGTCTTGGTCCCGTCACGTTGACCTCCCTATGAGCGGTGATAACCGCCGTGTGAGCTGAAGTTTTGCTCTGCATTCAAGTGGTTTGCATGCATTGGTTGGGGGTGTGCATTGGTTCGGGGAGCTTGCATGTGTGCGGGGGAGCTCTTTGTGGTTTTCAAGCTTTGTTTGGTGGTTTGCGCTCTTTGCTTGAGCTTTTTTGTCTCGGATGTGTCGAGCCGTTGCCCTTGCCTAAGGGGTCCGAGACTTGTCTTCTTCAAGTGATCTTGCTCTTTGCCTTTGTTTGGCTTTCGATCGCTTGTTGGAGTTTCTTTTTGTTCGTTTCTTTTCTTTTTCTTTTCTCTCTTGTTACTTCATGTGGGTGTTGTCAATGCACTCATCAAGGGAGAGGACCATGTGTGGTTCGAGGACGGTGGATGGTCGCTTCCTTGTGTGATGAGTGATTGACAGCGTTTAAGGCGATTCTTGGCTAAGTATTGCAGGTGCAGGTTGCGGCTTGACTGGTGTTGGTGCAGGTGAAGAACAAGCGCGAAAGGTCGTCGCCGGTGAGGCCTCCAGGTGTGGAGAAGACAAGTAGGCTTCGTTCGAGGACCCGGTGGCGGTGGGGTCAAGTGTGCGGGCTGCATGGTGGCATGAGCGGCAAGATGAAGTCGTGGGCGGTTTCTTGGTTGAGCCTCAAAACCAAGGTCGAGGGACTACGTGGGAGCCGAGTCATGAGTGGAGATTAGCGGAGGCTACCAGGAGTTAGCGGGGTTTCCGGTGGTTCACCGGAAAACCCTTTGGGTTCCTTGGTTGATCCACAAAGCCAAGACCGAAGAAGAAGACGGTCTGCGGCAGTTGCGACCCGGTATGATCGGTGCAGTGTCAGGAGCGGTGAGGAGCGGTCTGGCGATACGGTGTGACGCAGCGGAGAAATCTTGAGCGGAGGACGCAGCGTCGGGATCGCAAGGCTTGCGTCGAGGCTAAGCGAGTTTGCGGTCGTCGGGCATCCGTCCGATGAGAAAGCTTCAAGTCTTCAAAACCGCCCTTGAGGGGCTTGTATCCGTAGTTATTAGGAAAGGGTATTTTAGACTTTTGGGTGCCTCCATATAACCCAAGAGGTGAGAGGATGGCAGCCAACTCTTGGAACCCTAGTTCATTTGCTTTCCTATTTTTCCTTCCTATTTTCTTAGGTTTTCCATAGGACTAGCTTGAGAGCTTCATGGTGACATCTTGTGAGAGGGATGGATGATCGGTGGCAAGCTAGACCTTGTATGAACCTTTGTCATGTATAGATGATTGACGTGGTTCCTCAAGGTGGTTGTGTTGTTCTTTGTGGTGATTTTTGGAGCCCTTTCTTGGTGTTTTTCTTGGGTGTTTTGGGACCTTTCTCTTGGGGATTTGATGGGGAAATTTGTGGAACCCTTCGTGGTTCTTTGGGCTGATTCCCTCCCAAATCCGTGACTAAAGGGGCTCGATTTTGGGGTTTCAGTTCTAGGGTTAGAGGTGTTCTTGGCGGGATTTCTTGATTCCTCCTTTTTGGACAAGTATTGGTGGGATTAAACTTGGCTATGGACTCCTCATGAGGTGTTCTATTATCCCCAAAGTCTTGTTCAAGTCCAGTGGAGCGATTTGGGAGATCGAGATTTGGATTTGGGGGAGTTGACCATGGTCTTGTTCATCCCGAGCTGCCAGGATACAGGTCGAGGTGCTCTTGACCGTCTAACCCGGTGCAATCGGTGGGTTTTGCTCGGGTGAGCGTCTTGGTGTGTTCGTTGTTGTCTGTGTTGCGTTGTTTCGAGCTTTGGAGTCGGTTATGGTGGTCGGTGCTGTTTGGTGATTTGGGAGCTTCGGTGCTTGGATCGGTCGGCCGGTGTGCTACCGGCGACGGTGTGAAGCTGAGTGGAAGTGCCAACTCTCACCGGCATGGACGGTGGTGCTCACCGATTCACGGCCGGTGTTAGGTGCAGCGTAGACTCGAGGTTTGGTGTTCGGCTGCGTTCTCGGGTCGGAAGGTTGTGTGTTGGTTCCTAGGTCGGTGGCACTTCGGTGGCTCGTGGGGCTTGGCCAATTTGGGTAGTGAGTCGGAGGCGTGGGTTGGAAGCCGTGTTCATCTTGTTGGAGTTTCCATCTCCTTGAAGAATTTTATCGGCTCCCATTCACTCCCCCCTCTCTGGTTCGCCGTAGCGGTCCTTCACAAACATCATTTTGGGTCCAATGGATTAGAATGGAAGCTTCACAACTTTGGTACCCCGAAATAGTGCATTCAGGCCCGAAACACGAGTTTTTCATCTTTCACGTGCCGAGATTTATCGAAATGCTCCGAAACACTCCCAAACATCATTTTGGGTCCAATGGACTAGAATGGATGCTTCACAACTTTGGTACCTCGAAATAGTGCATTTAGGCCCAAAACACAAGTTTTGCATCTTTTTACGTGCTGAAAGTTATCGAAATCATCTGGAAACACTCGCAAACGTCAGTTTGGGTCCAATGGACTAGAATGGATGCTTCACAACTTTGGGACCCCGAAATAGTGCATTCAGGCCCGAAACACGAGTTTTTCATCTTTGACGTGCCGAGGGTTAGCGAAATGCTCCGAAACACTCCCAAACATCATTTTGGGTCCAATGGACTAGAATGGGTGCTTCACAACTTTGGTACCCCGAAATAGTGCATTCAGGCCCGAAAGACGAGTTTTTCATCTTTTACGTGCCGAAGGTTAGCGAAATGCTCCGAAACACTCCCAAACATCATTTTGGGTCCAATGGACTAGAATGGATGCTTCACAACTTTGGTACCTCGAAATAGTGCATTTAGGCCCAAAACACAAGTTTTGCATCTTTACGTGTTGAATGTTAGGTTAGAAATCATCGAAACACTAGCAAACATCATTTTGGGTCCAATGGATTAGAATGGAATCTTCACAACTTTGGTACCCGAAATAGTGCATTCGGGGCCCGAAACAAGAGTTTTTTCATCTTTTACGTGCCAGAGGTTAGCGAAATGCTCCGAAACACTCCCAAACATCATTTTGGGTCCAATGGACTAGAATGGATGCTTCACAACTTTGGTACCTCGAAATAGTGCATTTAGGCCCAAAACACATGTTTTGCATCGTTTTACGTGCCGAAGGTTAGCGAAATCATCTGAAACACTTGCAAACATCATTTTGGGTCCAATGGACTAGAATGGGTGCTTCACAACTTTGGTACCCAGAAATAGTGCAGTCAGGACCGAAAGACAAGTTTTCATCTTTTACGTGCCGAAGGATAGCGAAATGCTCCGAAACACTCCCAAACATCATTTTGGGTCCAATGGACTAGAATGGATGCTTCACAACTTTGGTACCTCGAAATAGTGCATTTAGGCCCAAAACACAAGTTTTGCATCGTTTTACGTGCCGAAGGTTAGCGAAATCCGAAACACTTGCAAACATCATTTTGGGTCCAATGGACTAGAATGGATGCTTCACAACTTTGGTACCCGAAATAGTGCATTCGGGGCCCGAAACACGAGTTTTTCATCTTTTGCGAGGTTAGCGAAATGCTCCGAAACACTCCCAAACATCATTTTGGGTCCAATGGACTAGAATGGATGCTTCACAACTTTGGTACCCAGAAATAGTGCATTTAGGCCCAAAACACGAGTTTTCATCTTTTACGTCAAGGTTAGCGAAATGCTCAAAACACTCCCAAACATCATTTTGGGTCCAATGGACTAGAATGGATGCTTCACAACTTTGGTACCCGAAATAGTGCATTTAGGACAAAACACAAGCTTTTCATCATTTACGTCGAAGGATAGCGAAATGCTAAAACACTCCCAAACATCATTTTGGGTCCAATGGACTAGAATGGATGCTTCACAACTTTGGTACCCCGAAATAGTGCATTTAGGCCGAAACACAAGTTTTCATCTTTTTGTCGAGGGTTAGCGAAATGCTCAAAACACTCCCAAACATCATTTTGGGTCCAATGGACTAGAATGGATGCTTCACAACTTTGGTACCCCGAAATAGTGCATTTAGGCCCAAAACACAAGTTTTCATCTTTTTACGTCGAAGGTTAGCGAAATGCTCCGAAACACTCCCAAACATCATTTTGGGTCCAATGGACTAGAATGGATGCTTCACAACTTTGGTACCCGAAATAGTGCATTAGGCGAACACGAGTTTTTCATCTTTGACGTCGAGGGTTAGCGAAATGCTCAAAACACTCCCAAACATCATTTTGGGTCCAATGGACTAGAATGGATGCTTCACAACTTTGGTGCCCCGAAATAGTGCATTCAAGCCCGAAACACGAGTTTCTTCTTTGACGTGCCGAAGGTTAGCGAAATGCTCCGAAACACTCCCAAACATCATTTTGGGTCCAATGGACTAGAATGGGTGCTTCACAACTTTGGTACCCGAAATAGTGCTTTCGGGACCGAAAACACAAGTTTTCATCTTTTACGTGCCTGAAGGTTAGCGAAATCAAACACTCCCAAACATCATTTTGGGTCCAATGGACTAGAATGGATGCTTCACAACTTTGGTACCTCGAAATAGTGCATTTAGGCCCAAAACACAAGTTTTGCATCTTTTACGTCTGAAGGTTAAAATGAAATCAAGAAACACTTGCAAACATCATTTTGGGTCCAATGGACTAGAATGGATGCTTCACAACTTTGGTACCCGAAATAGTGCATTAGGCCCGAAGACGAGTTTTCATCTTTTACGTGCTGAAGGTTAGCGAAATGCTCCGAAACACTCCCAAACATCATTTTGGGTCCAATGGACTAGAATGGATGCTTCACAACTTTGGTACCCGAAATAGTGCATTCGGGCATTCGAGGCCCGAGTTTTCATCTTTTTGTCGAGGTTAGCGAAATGCTCCGAAACACTCCCAAACATCATTTTGGGTCCAATGGACTAGAATGGATGCTTCACAACTTTGGTACCCTGAAATAGTGCATTCGGGACAAAAAGACGAGATTTTCATCTTTTACGTGCCGAAGGTTAGCGAAATGCTCCGAAACACTCCCAAACATCATTTTGGGTCCAATGGACTAGAATGGATGCTTCACAACTTTGGTACCCCAAAATAGTGCATTTAGGCCCAAAACACAAGTTTTGCATCTTTTTACGTGCTGAAGGTTAGCGAAATCATCTGAAACACTCGCAAACATCATTTTGGGTCCAATGGACTAGAATGGATGCTTCACAACTTTGGTACCCCGAAATAGTGCATTCAGGCCCGAAACACAAGTTTTTCATCTTTGACATGCCGAAGGTTAGCGAAATGCTCCGAAACACTCCCAAACATCATTTTGGGTCCAATGGACTAGAATGGATGCTTCACAACTTTGGTACCCTGAAATAGTGCATTCGGGACCAAAAGACGAGATTTTCATCTTTCACGTCGAGGTTAGCGAAATGCTCCGAAACACTCCCGAACATCATTTTGGGTCCAATGGACTAGAATGGATGCTTCATAACTTTGGTACCCCAAAATAGTGCATTTAGGCCCGAAACACAAGTTTTGCATCTTTTACGTCGAAAGTGCGAAATCATCTCAAAACACTCCAAACATCTTGGGTCCAATGGACTAGAATGGAAGCTTCACAACTTTGGGACCCGAAATAGTGCATTCGGGGCCCGAAACACGAGTTTTCATCTTTGGCGTGCGAGGTTAGAGAAATGCTCAAACACTTCCCAAACATGATTTTGGGTCCAATGGACTAGAATGGATGCTTCAGAACTTTGGTACCCGAAATAGTGCATTCAGGCCCGAAACACAAGTTTTTCATCTTTTGTGTGCCGAAGGTTAGCGAAATGCTCGAAACACCAAACATCATTTTGGGTCCAATGGATTAGAATGGGTGCTTCACAACTTTGGTACCCGAAATAGTGCATTGGGACCGAGACGAGTTTTCATCTTTACGTGTCAAGGTTAGCGAAATGCTCGAAACACTCCCAAACATCATTTTGGGTCCAATGGACTAGAATGGATGCTTCACAACTTTGGTACCCGAAATAGTATGTGCATTCGAGGACCGAAAGCGAGTTTTCATCTTTTACGTGCCGAAGGATAGCGAAATGCTCCGAAACACTCCCAAACATCATTTTGGGTCCAATGGACTAGAATGGATGCTTCACAACTTTGGTATCTCGAAATAGTGCATTTAGGCCCAAAACACAAGTTTTGCATCGTTTTACGTGCCGAAGGTTAGCGAAATCATCTAAAACACTTGCAAACATCATTTTGGGTCCAATGGACTAGAATGGATGCTTCACAACTTTGGTACCCCGAAATAGTGCATTGGGCCGAAACACAAGTTTTCATCTTTTACGTCTTGCGAGGTTAGCGAAATGCTAAACACTCCCAAACATCATTTTGGGTCCAATGGACTAGAATGGATGCTTCACAACTTTGGTGCCCGAAATAGTGCATTAGGGCCCGAAACACGAGTTTTCTTCTTTGACATGCGAAGGTTAGCGAAATGCTCAAAACACTCCCAAACATCATTTTGGGTCCAATGGACTAGAATGTATGCTTCACAACTTTGGTACCCGAAATAGTGCATTCAGGCCCGAAACACGAGTTATTCATCTTTCACGTCTTGAGAGTTATGAAATGCTCAAAACACTCCCAAAATCATTTTGGGTCCAATGGACTAGAATGGATGCTTCACAACTTTGGTACCCAAAATAGTGTGTTTAGGCCCAAACACAAGTTTTTCATCTTTTACGTCTTGAAAGTGTTAGCGAAATCATCTCAGAAACACTCCCAAACATCATTTTGGGTCCAATGGACTAGAATGGAAGCTTCACAACTGGTGCCCGAAATAGTGCATTCGGGGCCCGAAACACGAGTTTTTCATCTTTTACGTCGTGCCGAGGTTAGAAATGCTCAAACACTTCCAAACATCATTTTGGGTCCAATGGACTAGAATGGATGCTTCACAACTTTGGTACCCCGAAATAGTGCATTCAGGCCCGAAACACGAGTTTTTCATCTTTTACGTGCCGAAGGTTAGCGAAATGCTCCGAAACACTCCCAAACATCATTTTGGGTCCAATGGACTAGAATGGGTGCTTCACAACTTTGGTACTCAGAAATAGTGCAGTCAGGGCCGAAAGACGAATTTTCATCTTTTCGTCGTGCGAGGATAGCGAAATGCTCAAACACTCCCAAACATCATTTTGGGTCCAATGGACTAGAATGGATGCTTCAGAACTTTGGTACCCGAAATAGTGCATTAGGCCCAAACACAGTTTTTCATCTTTACGTGCGAAGGTTAGCGAAATGCTCAAACACTTTTGGGTCCAATGGACTAGAATGGTGCTTCACAACTTTGGTACCCGAAATAGTGCATTAGGCGAAACACAGTTTTCATCTTTTCGTGCCAAAGGATAGCGAAATGCCCAAACACTCCCAAACATCATTTGGGTCCAATGGACTAGAATGGATGCTTCACAACTTTTGTAGCCCGAAATAGTGCATTCAGGCCCAAAACACAAGTTTTCATCTTTCACGTCGAAGAGTTATCGAAATGCTCGAAACACTTCAAACATCATTTTGGGTCCAATGGACTAGAATGGATGCTTCACAACTTTGGTACCCCAAAATAGTGCATTTAGGCCCAAAACACAAGTTTTGCATCTTTTTTACGTCTTTGAAAGTTATGAAATCATGGAAACACTCCCAAACATCATTTTGGGTCCAATGGACTAGAATGTATGCTTCACAACTTTGGGACGAAATAGTGCATTCGGGCCCGAAACACGAGTTTTTCATCTTTTACGTGCCGAGGGTTAGCGAAATGCTCCGAAACACTCCCAAACATCATTTTGGGTCCAATGGACTAGAATGGATGCTTCACAACTTTGGTACCCCGAAATAGTGCATTCGGGCCCGAAACACGAGTTTTTTCATCTTTGACGTCGAAGGTTAGCGAAATGCTCTGAAACACTCCCAAACATCATTTTGGGTCCAATGGACTAGAATGGATGCTTCACAACTTTGGTACCCCGAAATAGTGCATTCGGGCCCGAAACACAAGTTTTCATCTTTTTACGTGCCGAAGGTTAGCGAAATGCTCTGAAACACTCCCAAACATCATTTTGGGTCCAATGGACTAGAATGGGTGCTTCACAACTTTGGTACCCAAAATGTGCATTCGGGACCGAAGACAAGTTTTTTCATCTTTTACGTCGAAGGTAGCGAAATGCTCAAAACACTCCCAAATATCATTTTGGGTCCAGTGGACTAGAATGGATGCTTCACAACACTGGTATCCGGAAATAGTGCATTCAGGCCCGAAACACAAGTTTTCATCTTTACGTCAAGGTTAGCGAAATGCTCAAAACACTCTCAAACATCATTTTGGGTCCAATGGACTAGAATGGATGCTTCACAACTTTGGTACCTCGAAATAGTGCATTTGAACGAAAACACAAGTTTTCATCTTTACGTGCGAAGGTTAGCGAAATGCTCAAACACTCCCAAACATCATTTTGGGTCCAATGGACTAGAATGGATGCTTCACAACTTTGGTACCCGAAATAGTGCATTCGGGCCGAAACCACAGTTTTCATCTTTTATGCGAAGGTTAGCGAAATGCTCAAAACACCAAACATCATTTTGGGTCCAATGGACTATAATGGATGCTTCACAACTTTGGTACCCGAAATAGTGCATTTAGGCCGAAACACGAGTTTTCATCTTTTACGTGCGAAGGGTTAGCGAAATGCTCAAAACACTCCCAAACATCATTTTGGGTCCAATGGACTAGAATGGATGCTTCACAACTTTGGTACCGAAATAGTGCATTAGGCCCAAAACACAGTTTTCATCTTTCTGTGCAGAAGGTTAAGCGAAATCTCGAAACACTCCAAACATCATTTTGGGTCCAATGGACTAGAATGGATGCTTCACAACTTTGGTACCCGAAATAGTGCATTTGGGCAAAAGACAAGTTTTTCATCTTTTACGTCTTGAAGGATAGCGAAATGCTCCGAAACACTCCCAAACATCATTTTGGGTCCAATGGACTAGAATGGATGCTTCACAACTTTGGTACCCGAAATAGTGCATTCACGGGCGAAACACGAGTTTTTCATCTTTGACGTGCGAAGGTTAGCGAAATGCTCTAACACTCCCAAACATCATTTTGGGTCCAATGGACTAGAATGGATGCTTCACAACTTTGGTGCCCCGAAATAGTGCATTTAGGCCCGAAACACGAGTTTTTCGTCTTTGACGTGCCGAAGGTTAGAGAATTGCTCTGAAACACTCCCAAACATCATTTTGGGTCCAATGGACTAGAATGGATGCTTCAAAACTTTGGTACCCCAAAATAGTGCATTCTGGCCCAAAACACGAGTTTTTTCATCTTTGAGCGTCGAAGGTTAGCGAAATGCTCTGAAACACTCCCAAACATCATTTTGGGTCCAATGGACTAGAATGGATGCTTCACAACTTCGGTACCCCGAAATTGTACATTCAGGGCCGAAGCACAAGTTTTGCATCTTTTACGTGCCGATGGTTAGCGAAATGCTCCGAAACACTCCCAAACATCATTTTGGGTCCAATGGACTAGAATGGATGCTTCACAACTTTGGTACCCCGAAATAGTGCATTTAGGCCCGAAACACAAGTTTTCATCTTTTACGTACTGAAGGTTAGCGAAATCAAACACTGCAAACATAATTTTGGGTCCAATGGACTAGAATGGATGCTTCACAACTTTGGTACCCGAAATAGTGCATTCGAGGCGAAAGACAGTTTTCATTTTTTACGTGCGAAGTTTAGCGAAATGCTCAAAACACTACCTAACATCATTTTGGGTCTAGTGGACTAGAATGGATGCTTCACAACATTAGTACCCGGAAATAGTGCATTAGGCCCAAAACACAAGTTCTGCATCTTTTTACATGCCGAAGGTTAGCGAAATCATCCGAAACACTAGCAAACATCATTTTGGGTCCAATGGACTAGAATGGATGCTTCACAACTTTGGTACCCGAAATAGTGCATTCAGGCCCGAAACACAAGTTTGGCATCTTTTACGCGCCGAAGATTAGCGAAATGCTCAAAACACTCCCAAATATCATTTTGGGTCCAGTGGACTAGAATGGATGCTTCACAACACTGGTATCCGGAAATAGTGCATTCAGGCCCGAAACACAAGTTTTGCATCTTTTTACGTGCCGAAGGTTAGCGAAATCACGCTCAAACACTCCCATATATCATTTTGCGTCCAATAAACTAGAATTGATGCTTCACAACGTTGGTACCCCGAAATAGTGCATTCTGGCCCGAAACACAAGTTTTGCATCTTTCACGTGCCGAGATTTATCGAAATGCTCCGAAACACTCCCAAACATCATTTTGGGTCCAATGGACTAGAATGGATGCTTCACAACTTTGGTACCCCAAAATAGTGCATTTAGGCCCGAAACACAAGTTTTGCATCTTTTACGTCTTTGAAAGTTATCGAAATCATCAGAAACACTTTGGGTCCAATGGACTAGAATGGATGCTTCACAACTTTGGTACCCCGAAATAGTGCATTCAGGCCCGAAACACGAGTTTTTCATCTTTGACGCGCTGAGGGTTAGCGAAATGCTCCGAAACACTCCCAAACTTCATTTTGGGTCCAATGGAATAGAATGGATGCTTCACAACTTTGGTGCCCCGAAATAGTGCATTCAGGCCCGAAACACGAGTTTTCATCTTTGGCGGAAGGTTAGCGAAATGCTCCGAAACACTCCCAAACATCATTTTGGGTCCAATGGACTAGAATGGATGCTTCACAACTTTGGTACCCCGAAATAGTGCATTCAGGACCGAAACACAAGTTTTCATCTTTTACGTGCTGAAGGTTAGCGAAATGCTCCGAAACACTCCCAAACATCATTTTGGGTCCAATGGAGTAGAATGGTGCTTCACAACTTTGGTACCCGAAATAGTGCATTTAGGCCCGAAACGAGTTTTCATGTTTTCGTCAAGGATAGCGAAATGCTCGAAACACTCCCAAACATCATTTTGGGTCCAATGGACTAGAATGGATGCTTCACAATTTTGGTACCTCGAAATAGTGCATTTAGGCCCAAACACAGTTTTGCATCTTTACGTGCGAAGGTTAGCGAAATCAATCAAACACTTGCAAACATCATTTTGGGTCCAATGGACTAGAATGGTGCTTCACAACTTTGGTACCCGAAATAGTGCATCGACAAGACGAGTTTTCATCTTTTCGTGCGAAGGATAGCGAAATGCTCAAACACTCCCAAACATCATTTTGGGTCCAATGGACTAGAATGGATGCTTCACAACTTTGGTACCTTGAAATAGTGCATTTAGGCCCAAAACACAAGTTTTGCATCTTTTACGTCGAAGGTTAGCGAAATCAATCAAACACTTGCAAACGCTATTTGGGTCCAATGGACTAGAATGGATGCTTCACAACTTTGGTACCCGAAATAGTGCATTCGACGAAAGGCAGTTTTCATCTTTTACGTGCGAAGGATAGCGAAATGCTCAAAACACTCCCAAACATCATTTTGGGTCCAATGGACTAGAATGGATGCTTCACAACTTTGGTGCCCGAAATAGTGCATTAGCCCGAAACACAGTTTTTCTTCTTTTACGTCGAAGGTTAGCGAAATCCAAACATCATTTTGGGTCCAATGGACTAGAATGGATGCTTCACAACTTTGGTACCGAAATAGTGCATTCGGGCCCAAAACAGTTTTTCTTCTTTGGCGTGCGAAGGTTAGCGAAATGCTAAACACTCCCAAACATCATTTTGGGTCCAATGGACTAGAATGGATGCTTCAAAACTTTGGTACCCGAAATAGTGCATTCGGGCCGAACAGAGTTTTTCATGTTTTACGTGCGAAGGATAGCGAAATGCTCCGAAACACTCCCAAACATCATTTTGGGTCCAATGGACTAGAATGGATGCTTCACAACTTTGGTACCTCGAAATAGTGCATTTAGGCCCAAAAACAGGTTTTCATCTTTACGTCGAAGGTTAGAGAAATCTGAAACACTTGCAAACATCATTTTGGGTCCAATGGACTAGAATGGATGCTTCACAACTTTGGTACCCAGAAATAGTGCATTCAGGCCCGAAAGACGAGTTTTTCATCTTTTACGTGCCGAAGGATAGCGAAATGCTCCGAAACACTCCCAAACATCATTTTGGGTCCAATGGACTAGAATGGATGCTTCACAACTTTGGTACCTCGAAATAGTGCATTTAGGCCCAAAACACAAGTTTTCATCTTTTACGTGCTGAAGGTTAGCGAAATGCTCAAAACACTCCCAAACATCATTTTGGGTCCAATGGACTAGAATGGATGCTTCACAACTTTGGTACCCAAAATAGTGCATTAGGGACAAAAACACGAGTTTTCATCTTTTACGTGCCGAAGGATAGCGAAATGCTCCGAAACACTCCCAAACATCATTTTGGGTCCAATGGACTAGAATGGATGCTTCACAACTTTGGTACCCGAAATAGTGCATTCAGGCCCGAAACACGAGTTTTCTTCTTTACGTCGAAGGTTAGCGAAATGCTCCGAAACACTCCCAAACATCATTTTGGGTCCAATGGACTAGAATGGATGCTTCACAACTTTGGGACCCCGAAATAGTGCATTCAGGCCCGAAACACGAGTTTTTCATCTTTGACGTGCCGAGGGTTAGCGAAATGCTCCGAAACACTCCCAAACATCATTTTGGGTCCAATGGACTAGAATGGATGCTTCACAACTTTGGTACCTCGAAATAGTGCATTCGGGCCCGAAACACAGTTTTCATCTTTGGCGTCAAGGTTAGCGAAATGCTCAAAACACTCCCAAACATCATTTTGGGTCCAATGGACTAGAATGGATGCTTCACAACTTTGGTACCCGAAATAGTGCATTAGGCCGAAACACAAGTTTTGCATCTTTTATGTGCTGAATGTTAGCGAAATCATCGAAACACTAGCAAACATCATTTTGGGTCCAATGGAATAGAATGGATGCTTCACAACTTTGGTACCCCGAAATAGTGCATTCAGACCGAAACACAAGTTTTCATCTTTGACGTGCGAAGGTTAGCGAAATGCTCAAACACTCCCAAACATCATTTTGGGTCCAATGGACTAGAATGGGTGCTTCACAACTTTGGTACCCAGAAATAGTGCAGTCAGGACCGAAAGACGAGTTTTCATCTTTTACGTGCCGAAGGATAGCGAAATGCTCCGAAACACTCCCAAACATCATTTTGGGTCCAATGGACTAGAATGGATGCTTCACAACTTTGGTACCCGAAATAGTGCATTTAGGCCCAAAACACAAGTTTTGCATCTTTTACGTGCGAAGGTTAGCGAAATCAACTGAAACACTTGCAAACATCATTTTGGGTCCAATGGACTAGAATGGATGCTTCACAACTTTGGTACCCAGAAATAGTGCAAACGAGAACGAAAAGTTTTTCATCTTTTTACGTGCGAAGGTTAGCGAAATGCTCAAAACACTACCAAACATCATTTTGGGTCTAGTGGACTAGAATGGATGCTTCACAACTTTGGTACCGAAATAGTGCATTTAGGCCAAAACACAAGTTTTGCATCTTTTACGTCGAAGGTTAGCGAAATCAATCGAAACACTTGCAAACGTCATTTTGGGTCCAATGGACTAGAATGGATGCTTCACAACTTTGGTACCCAAAAATAGTGCAGTCAAGAACGAAAGACGAGTTTTTCATCTTTTACGTGCCGAAGGATAGCGAAATGCTCCGAAACACTCCCAAACATCATTTTGGGTCCAATGGACTAGAATGGATGCTTCACAACTTTGGTGCCCCGAAATAGTGCATTCAGGCCGAACACGAGTTTTCATCTTTTTACGTGCGAAGGTTAGCGAAATGCTCTGAAACACTCCCAAATATCATTTTGGGTCCAATGGACTAGAATGGATGCTTCGCAACTTTGGGACCCCGAAATAGTGCATTCAGGCCCGAAACACGAGTTTTACATCTTTGGCGTCGAGGTTAGCGAAATGCTCCGAAACACTCCCAAACATCATTTTGGGTCCAATGGACTAGAATGGATGCTTCACAACTTTGGTGCCCCGAAATAGTGCATTCAGGCCCGAAACACGAGTTTTTCTTCTTTGACGTGCCGAAGGTTAGCGAAATGCTCTGAAACACTCCCAAACATCATTTTGGGTCCAATGGACTAGAATGGATGCTTCACAACTTTGGTACCTCGAATAGTGCATTTAGGCCCGAAACACAAGTTTTGCATCTTTTATGTGCTGAATGTTATTGAAATCATCCGAAACACTAGCAAACATCATTTTGGGTCCAATGGAATAGAATGGAAGCTACACAACTTTGGTGCCCCGAAATAGTGCATTCAGACCCGAAACACGAGTTCTTCTTCTTTGACGTGCCGAAGGTTAACGAATGCTCTGAAACACTCCCAAACATCATTTTGGGTCCAATGGACTAGAATGGGTGCTTCACAACTTTGGTACCCAGAAATAGTGCAGTCAGGACCGAAAGACGAGTTTTTCATCTTTTACGTGCCGAAGGATAGCGAAATGCTCCGAAACACTCCCAAACATCATTTTGGGTCCAATGGACTAGAATGGATGCTTCACAACTTTGGTACCTCGAAATAGTGCATTTAGGCCCAAAACACAAGTTTTGCATCGTTTTACGTGCTGAAGGTTAGCGAAATCAACTGAAACACTTGCAAACATCATTTTGGGTCCAATGGACTAGAATGGGTGCTTCACAACTTTGGTACCCAGAAATAGTGCATTCGACGAAAGACAGTTTTTCATCTTTACGTGCTAAGGATAGCGAAATGCTCCGAAACACTCCCAATCATCATTTTGGGTCCAATGGACTAGAATGGATGCTTCACAACTTTGGTGCCCCGAAATAGTGCATTCAGGCGCGAAACACGAGTTTTTTCATCTTTGACGTGCCGAAGGTTAGCGAAATGCTCTGAAACACTCCCATACATCATTTTGGGTCCAATGGACTAGAATGTATGCTTCACAACTTTGGTACCCCGAAATAGTGCAATGAGGCCCCAAACACAAGTTTTGCATCTTTCACGTGTCGAGATTTATCGAAATGCTCCGAAACACTCCCAAACATCATTTTGGGCCCAATGGACTAGAACGGATGCTTCACAACTTTGGTACCCCAAAATAGTGCATTTAGGCCCAAAACACAAGTTTTGCATCTTTTACGTGCCGAAGGTTATTGAAATCATCTGAAACACTCCCAAACATCTTTGGGTCCAATGGACTAGAATGGATGCTTCACAACTTTGGGACCCGAAATAGTGCATTCGAGGCCCGAAACACGAGTTTTCATCTTTGGCGTGCCGAGGGTTAGCGAAATGCTCCGGAACACTCCCAAACATCATTTTGGGTCCAATGGACTAGAATGGATGCTTCACAACTTTGGTGCCCGAAATAGTGCATTCGGGCCGAACACGAGTTTTCTTCTTTGGCGTGCGAAGGTTAGCGAAATGCTCCGAAACACTACCAAATATCATTTTGGGTCCAATGGACTAGAATGGATGCTTCACAACTTTGGTACCCGAATAGTGCATTCGTTCGAAACACGAGTTTTCTTCTTTGACGTCGTCAAGGTTAGCGAAATGCTCGAAACACTCGCCAAACATCATTTTGGGTCCAATGGACTAGAATGGGTGCTTCACAACTTTGGTACCCAAATAGTGCATTTGGGACGAAACACGAATTTTCATCTTTTACGTGCCGAAGGATAGCGAAATGCTCCGAAACACTCCCAAACATCATTTTGGGTCCAATGGACTAGAATGGATGCTTCACAACTTTGGTACCCGAAATAGTGCATTTAGGCCCAAACACAGGTTTTGCATCTTTACGTGCGAAGGTTAGCGAAATCAATGAAACACTTGCAAACATCATTTTGGGTCCAATGGACTAGAATGGGTGCTTCACAACTTTGGTACCCAGAAATAGTGCAGTCAGGAACGAAAGACGAGTTTTTCATCTTTTACGTGCCGAAGGATAGCGAAATGCTCGAAACACTCCCAAACATCATTTTGGGTCCAATGGACTAGAATGGATGCTTCACAACTTTGGTACCTCGAAATAGTGCATTTAGGCCCAAAACACAAGTTTTGCATCGTTTTACGTGCCGAAGGTTAGCGAAATCAACTGAAACACTTGCAAACATCATTTTGGGTCCAATGGACTAGAATGGATGCTTCACAACTTTGGTACCCAGAAATAGTGCAGTCAGGAACGAAAGACGAGTTTTTCATCTTTTACGTGCCGAAGGATAGCGAAATGCTCCGAAACACTCCCAAACATCATTTTGGGTCCAATGGACTAGAATGGATGCTTCACAACTTTGGTGCCCGAAATAGTGCATTCAGGCCCGAAACACGAGTTTTTCTTCTTTGACGTGCCGAAGGTTAGCGAAATGCTCTGAAACACTCCCATATATCATTTTGGGTCCAATGGACTAGAATGTATGCTTCACAACGTTGGTACCCCGAAATAGTGCAATGAGGCCCGGAACACAAGTTTTGCATCTTTCACGTGCCGAGATTTATCGAAATGCTCCGAAACTCCCCCAAACATCATTTTGGGCCCAATGGACTAGAACGGATGCTTCACAACTTTGGTACCCCAAAATAGTGCATTTAGGCCCAAAACACAAGTTTTGCATCTTTTTACGTGCTGAAAGTTATCGAAATCATCTGGAAACACTCAGTTTGGGTCCAATGGACTAGAATGGATGCTTCACAACTTTGGGACCCGAAATAGTGCATTCGGGAAACACGAGTTTTTCATCTTTTACGTGCCGAGGGTTAGCGAAATGCTCCGAAACACTCCCAAACATCATTTTGGGTCCAATGGACTAGAATGGATGCTTCACAACTTTGGTGCCCCGAAATAGTGCATTCAGGCCCGAAACACGAGTTTTTCTTCTTTGACGTGCCGAAGGTTAGCGAAATGCTCTGAAACACTCCCAAACATCATTTTGGGTCCAATGGACTAGAATGGATGCTTCACAACTTTGGTACCCGAAATAGTGCATTCGGGCCGAACACGAGTTTTCTTCTTTGGCGTGCGAAGGTTAGCGAAATGCTCCGAAACACTCCCAAACATCATTTTGGGTCCAATGGACTAGAATGGGTGCTTCACAACTTTGGTACCCAGAAATAGTGCATTCAGGACCGAAAGACGAGTTTTTCATGTTTTACGTGCCGAAGGATAGCGAAATGCTCCGAAACACTCCCAAACATCATTTTGGGTCCAATGGACTAGAATGGATGCTTCACAACTTTGGTACCTTGAAATAGTGCATTTAGGCCCAAAACACAAGTTTTGCATCGTTTTACGTGCTGAAGGTTAGAGAAATCAATGAAACACTTGCAAACGTCATTTTGGGTCCAATGGACTAGAATGGATGCTTCACAACTTTGGTACCCGAAATAGTGCATTGAGGCGAAGGAGTTTTCATCTTTTACGTGCCGAAGGATAGCGAAATGCTCCGAAACACTCCCAAACATCATTTTGGGTCCAATGGACTAGAATGGATGCTTCACAACTTTGGTGCCCCGAAATAGTGCATTCAGGCCCGAAACACGAGTTTTTCTTACGTGCAAGGTTAGCGAAATGCTCTGAAACACTCCCAAACATCATTTTGGGTCCAATGGACTAGAATGGATGCTTCACAACTTTGGTACCCCGAAATAGTGCATTCAGGCCCGAAACACGAGTTTTTCTTCTTTGACGTGCCGAAGGTTAGCGAAATGCTCTGAAACACTCCCAAACATCATTTTGGGTCCAATGGACTAGAATCGGTGCTTCACAACTTTGGTACCCAGAAATAGTGCGTCAGGGACCGAAAACACGAGTTTTCATGTTTTACGTGCGAAGGATAGCGAAATGCTCCGAAACACTCCCAAACATCATTTTGGGTCCAATGGACTAGAATGGATGCTTCACAATTTTGGTACCTCGAAATAGTGCATTTAGGCCCAAAACACAGGTTTTGCATCGTTTTACGTGCCGAAGGTTAGCGAAATCAACTGAAACACTTGCAAACATCATTTTGGGTCCAATGGACTAGAATGGGTGCTTCACAACTTTGGTACCCAGAAATAGTGCATTGATCGAAACGAAAACGAGTTTTTCATCTTTTACGTGCCGAAGGATAGCGAAATGCTCCGAAACACTCCCAAACATCATTTTGGGTCCAATGGACTAGAATGGATGCTTCACAACTTTGGTACCTTGAAATAGTGCATTTAGGCCCAAAACACAAGTTTTGCATCGTTTTACGTGCTGAAGGTTAGCGAAATCAACTGAAACACTTGCAAACGTCATTTTGGGTCCAATGGACTAGAATGGATGCTTCACAACTTTGGTACCCAGAAATAGTGCATTGAGGCGAAAACACGAGTTTTTCATCTTTTACGTGCCGAAGGATAGCGAAATGCTCCGAAACACTCCCAAACATCATTTTGGGTCCAATGGACTAGAATGGATGCTTCACAACTTTGGTGCCCCGAAATAGTGCATTAGGCCCGAAACACAGTTTTCTTCTTTGGCGTCGAAGGATAGCGAAATGCTCGAAACACTCCCAAACATCATTTTGGGTCCAATGGACTAGAATGGATGCTTCAACTTTGGTACCCGAAATAGTGCAATGAGGCCCAAACACAAGTTTTGCATCTTTCACGTGCGAGGTTATCGAAATGCTCAAAAACATCATTTTGGGTCCAATGGACTAGAATGGATGCTTCACAACTTTGGTACCCCAAAATAGTGCATTTAGGCCCAAAACACAAGTTTTGCATCTTTTTACGTGCTGAAAGTTATCGAAATCATCTGGAAACACTCGCAAACGTCAGTTTGGGTCCAATGGACTAGAATGGATGCTTCACAACTTTGGGACCCCGAAATAGTGCATTCAGGCCCGAAACACGAGTTTTTCATCTTTGACGTCGAGGTTAGCGAAATGCTCCGAAACACTCCCAAACATCATTTTGGGTCCAATGGACTAGAATGGATGCTTCACAACTTTGGTGCCCCGAAATAGTGCATTCAAAGTTCAAACACAGTTTTTCTTCTTTTTACGTGCGAAGGTTAGCGAAATGCTCTGAAACACTCCCAAATATCATTTTGGGTCCAATGGACTAGAATGGATGCTTCACAACTTTGGTACCCCGAAATAGTGCATTCAGGCCCGAAACACGAGTTTTTCTTCTTTGACGTGCCGAAGGTTAGCGAAATGCTCTGAAACACTCCCAAACATCATTTTGGGTCCAATGGACTAGAATGGATGCTTCACAACTTTGGTACCCGAAATAGTACAGTCAGGACCGAAGACGAGTTTTTCATGTTTTACGTGCCGAAGGATAGCGAAATGCTCCGAAACACTCCCAAACATCATTTTGGGTCCAATGGACTAGAATGGATGCTTCACAACTTTGGTACCTCGAAATAGTGCATTTAGGCCCAAAACACAAGTTTTGCATCGTTTTACATGCCGAAGGTTAGCGAAATCAACTAAAACACTTGCAAACATCATTTTGGGTCCAATGGACTAGAATGGGTGCTTCACAACTTTGGTACCCAGAAATAGTGCATTAGAGCGAAGGCAGTTTTTCATCTTTTACGTGCCGAAGGATAGCGAAATGCTCCGAAACACTCCCAAACATCATTTTGGGTCCAATGGACTAGAATGGATGCTTCACAACTTTGGTACCTTGAAATAGTGCATTTAGGCCCAAAACACAAGTTTTGCATCGTTTTACGTGCCGAAGGTTAGCGAAATCAACTGAAACACTTGCAAACATCATTTTGGGTCCAATGGACTAGAATGGATGCTTCACAACTTTGGTACCCCGAAATAGTGCATTCAGGCCCGAAAGATGAGTTTTTCATCTTTTACGTGCCGAAGGATAGCGAAATGCTCCGAAACACTCCCAAATATCATTTTGGGTCCAATGGACTAGAATGGATGCTTCACAACTTTGGTGCCTCGAAATAGTGCATTCAGGCCCGAAACACGAGTTTTTCTTCTTTGACGTGCCGAAGGTTAGCGAAATGCTCTGAAACACTCCCATATATCATTTTGGGTCCAATGGACTAGAATGTATGCTTCACAACGTTGGTACCCCGAAATAGTGCAATGAGGCCCGGAACACAAGTTTTGCATCTTTCACGTGCCGAGATTTATCGAAATGCTCCGAAACACCCCCAAACATCATTTTGGGTCCAATGGACTAGAATGGATGCTTCACAACTTTGGTACCCCAAAATAGTGCATTTAGGCCCAAAACACAAGTTTTGCATCTTTTACGTCTTTGAAAGTTATCGAAATCATCTGGAAACACTCGCAAACATCAGTTTGGGTCCAATGGACTAGAATGGATGCTTCACAACTTTGGGACCCCGAAATAGTGCATTCAGGCCCGAAACACGAGTTTTTCATCTTTGACATGCCGAGGGTTAGCGAAATGCTCCGAAACACTCCCAAACATCATTTTGGGTCCAATGGACTAGAATGGATGCTTCACAACTTTGGTGCCCGAAATAGTGCATTCAGGCCCGAAACACGAGTTTTTCTTCTTTGGCGTGCGAGGTTAGCGAAATGCTCAAACACTCCAAACATCATTTTGGGTCCAATGGACTAGAATGGATGCTTCACAACTTTGGTACCCCGAAATAGTGCATTCAGGCCCGAAACACGAGTTTTTCTTCTTTGACGTGCCGAAGGTTAGCGAAATGCTCTGAAACACTCCCAAACATCATTTTGGGTCCAATGGACTAGAATGGGTGCTTCACAACTTTGGTACCCAGAAATAGTGCAGTCAGGACCGAAAGACGAGTTTTCATGTTTTACGTGCCGAAGGATAGCGAAATGCTCCGAAACACTCCCAAACATCATTTTGGGTCCAATGGACTAGAATGGATGCTTCACAACTTTGGTACCTCGAAATAGTGCATTTAGGCCCAAAACACATGTTTTGCATCGTTTTACGTGCCGAAGGTTAGCGAAATCAACTGAAACACTTGCAAACATAATTTTGGGTCCAATGGACTAGAATGGGTGCTTCACAACTTTGGTACCCAGAAATAGTGCATTAGAACGAAGACGAGTTTTTCATCTTTTACGTGCCGAAGGATAGCGAAATGCTCCGAAACACTCCCAAACATCATTTTGGGTCCAATGGACTAGAATGGATGCTTCACAACTTTGGTACCTTGAAATAGTGCATTTAGGCCCAAAACACAAGTTTTGCATCGTTTTACGTGTCGAAGGTTAGCGAAATCAATCAAACACTTGCAAACATCATTTTGGGTCCAATGGACTAGAATGGATGCTTCACAACTTTGGTACCCAGAAATAGTGCAGTCAGGAACGAAAGATGAGTTTTTCATCTTTTACGTGCCGAAGGATAGCGAAATGCTCAAATAACATTTTGGGTCCAATGGACTAGAATGGATGCTTCACAACTTTGGTGCCTCGAAATAGTGCATTCAGGCCCGAAACACGAGTTTTTCTTCTTTGACGTGCCGAAGGTTAGCGAAATGCTCTGAAACACTCCCAAACATCATTTTGGGTCCAATGGACTAGAATGTATGCTTCAC
This sequence comes from Cenchrus purpureus, assembly GCA_022644695.1. Classification (NCBI taxonomy): domain Eukaryota; kingdom Viridiplantae; phylum Streptophyta; class Magnoliopsida; order Poales; family Poaceae; genus Cenchrus; species Cenchrus purpureus. The sequence goes on along the minus strand of CP053458.1, from coordinate 65,030,819 downwards.
AACGCTGGTACCAAATAGTGCAATGAGGCCCTAACACAAGTTTTGCATCTTTCACGTGCCGAGATTTATCGAAATCCTCCGAAACACCCCCAAACATCATTTTGGGCCCAATGGACTAGAACGGATGCTTCACAACTTTGGTACCCCAAAATAGTGCATTTAGGCCCAAAACACAAGTTTTGCATCTTTTTACGTGCTGAAAGTTATCGAAATCATCTGGAAACACTTGAACGCCGGCTTTGGGTCCAATGGACTAGAATGGATGCTTCACAACTTTGGGACCCCGAAATAGTGCATTCAGGCCCGAAACACGAGTTTTTCATCTTTGACATGCCGAGGGTTAGCGAAATGCTCTGAAACACTCCCAAACATGATTTTGCGTCCAATGGATTAGAATGGATGTTTCACAACTTTGGTGCTCAAATAGTGCATTCAGTTCAAACACGAAGTTTTTCTTGACGTGTCAAGGTTAGCGAAAAATGCTCAAACACTCCCAAATATCATTTTGGGTCCAATGGACTAGAATGGATGCTTCACAACTTTGGTACCTAAATAGTGCATTCAGTCAAACACGAGTTTTTCTTCTTTGACGCGTCAAGGTTAGCGAAATGCTCAAACACTCCCAAACATCATTTTGGGTCCAATGGACTAGAATGGGTGCTTCACAACTTTGGTACCCGTAAATAGTACAACAGACCGAAGACGAAGTTTTTCATGTTTTACGTGTCAAGGATAGCGAAATGTTCAAGCACTCCCAAACATCATTTTGGGTCCAATGGACTAGAATGGATGCTTCACAATTTTGGTACTGAAATAGTGCATTTAGGCCCAAACACAGTGTTTTGCATCGCTTTACGTCAAGGTTAGCGAAATCAATCAAACACTTGCAAACATCATTTTGGGTCCAATGGACTAGAATGGTGCTTCACAACTTTGGTACCCGTAAATAGTGCAGAAAGAACTAAAGACGAAGTTTTTCATCTTTACGTGTCAAGGATAGCGAAATGTTCAAACACTCCCAAACATCATTTTGGGTCCAATGGACTAGAATGGATGCTTCACAACTTTGGTACCTTGAAATAGTGCATTTAGGCCCAAAACAAGTTTTGCATCGCTTTACGGTCAAGGTTAGAGAAATCGATCAAACACTTGCAAACGCTATTTTGGGTCCAATGGACTAGAATGGATGCTTCACAACTTTGGTACCCGTAAATAGTGCACAGAACAAAGACGAAGTTTTTCATCTTTTACGTGTCAAGGATAGCGAAATGCTCCGAAACACTCCCAAACATCATTTTGGGTCCAATGGACTAGAATGGATGCTTCACAACTTTGGTGCCCCGAAATAGTGCATTCAAAGTTCAAACACGAAGTTTTTCTTCTTTGACGTGTCAAGGTTAGCTAAATGCTCAAACACTCCCAAATATCATTTTGGGTCCAATGGACTAGAATGGATGCTTCACAACTTTGGTACCTCAAATAGTGCATTCAGTCTAAACACGAGTTTTTCTTCTTTGACGTGTCAAGGTTAGCGAAATGCTCAAACACTCCCAAACATCATTTTGGGTCCAATGGACTAGAATCGGTGCTTCACAACTTTGGTACCCAAATAGTACAACAGACCGAAGACGAAGTTTTTCATGTTTTACGTGTCAAGGATAGCGAAATGTCTCAAACACTCCCAAACATCATTTTGGGTCCAATGGACTAGAATGGATGCTTCACAATTTGGTACCTAAATAGTACATTTAGGCCCAAAACACGTGTTTTGCATCGCTTTACGTGTCAAGGTTAGAACGAAATCAATCAAACACTTGCAAACATCATTTTGGGTCCAATGGACTAGAATGGGTGCTTCACAACTTTGGTACCCGTAATAGTGCAACGTGAACTAAAGACGAAGTTTTTCATCTTTTACGTGTCAAGGATAGCGAAATGCTCAAACACTCCCAAACATCATTTTGGGTCCAATGGACTAGAATGGATGCTTCACAACTTTGGTACCTTGAAATAGTGCATTTAGGCCCAAAACACAAGTTTTGCATCGCTTTACGTGTCAAGGTTAGAGAAATCGATCAAACACTTGCAAACGCGTCATTTTGGGTCCAATGGACTAGAATGGATGCTTCACAACTTTGGTACCCGTAAATAGTGGCCTGAACTAAAGACGAGTTTTTCATCTTTTACGTGTCAAGGATAGCGAAATGTTCAAACACTCCCAAACATCATTTTGGGTCCAATGGACTAGAATGGATGCTTCACAACTTTGGTGCCCCAAAATAGTGCATTCAGTTCAAACACGAAGTTTTTCTTCTTTGACGTGTCAAGGTTAGCGAAATGCTCAAACACTCCCAAATATCATTTTGGGTCCAATGGACTAGAATGGATGCTTCACAACTTTGGTACCTCAAATAGTGCATTCAGTTCAAAACACGAGTTTTTCTTCTTTGACGGTCAAGGTTAGCGAAATGCTCAAACACTCCCAAACATCATTTTGGGTCCAATGGACTAGAATGGGTGCTTCACAACTTTGGTACCCGTAAATAGTACATCAGACCGAAGTTTTTCATGTTTTACGTGTCAAGGATAGCGAAATGTTCAAAACACTCCAAAACATCATTTTGGGTCCAATGGACTAGAATGGATGCTTCACAACTTTGGTACCGAAATAGTGCATTTAGGCCCAAAACATGTTTTGCATCGTTTACGTGCTCAAGGTTAGCGAAATCAATCAAACACTTGCAAACATCATTTTGGGTCCAATGGACTAGAATGGGTGCTTCACAACTTTGGTACCCATAAATAGTGCGTCAGAACGAAAAGACGAGTTTTTCATCTTTACGTGTCAAGGATAGCAAATGCTTCAAACACTCCCAAACATCATTTTGGGTCCAATGGACTAGAATGGATGCTTCACAACTTTGGTACCTTGAAATAGTGCATTTAGGCCCAAAACACAAGTTTTGCATCGTTTTACGTGTCAAGGTTAGCGAAATCAATCAAACACTTGCAAACATCATTTTGGGTCCAATGGACTAGAATGGATGCTTCACAACTTTGGTACCCGTAAATAGTGCTGAACTAAAAGACGAAGTTTTTCATCTTTTACGTGTCAAGGATAGCGAAATGTTCAAACACTCCCAAACATCATTTTGGGTCCAATGGACTAGAATGGATGCTTCACAACTTTGGTGCCCCAAATAGTGCATTCAGTTCAAACACGAAGTTTTTCTTCTTTGACGTGTCAAGGATAGCGAAATGCTCTGAAACACTCCCATATATCATTTTGGGTCCAATGGACTAGAATGTATGCTTCACAACGTTGGTACCCCGAAATAGTGCAATGAGGCCCGGAACACAAGTTTTGCATCTTTCACGTGCCGAGATTTATCGAAATGCTCCGAAACTCCCCCAAACATCATTTTGGGCCCAATGGACTAGAACGGATGCTTCACAACTTTGGTACCCCAAAATAGTGCATTTAGGCCCAAAACACAAGTTTTGCATCTTTTACGTCGAAGTTATAAAATCATCTGGAAACACTAAACGCCGCTTTTGGGTCCAATGGACTAGAATGGATGCTTCACAACTTTGGGACCCCGAAATAGTGCATTCAGGCCCGAAACACGAGTTTTTCATCTTTGACGTGCCGAGGGTTAGCGAAATGCTCTGAAACACTCCCAAACATGATTTTGCGTCCAATGGATTAGAATGGATGCTTCACAACTTTGGTGCCCCGAAATAGTGCATTCAGGCCCGAAACACGAGTTTTTCTTCTTTGACGTGTCAAGGTTAGCGAAATGCTCTGAAACACTCCCAAATATCATTTTGGGTCCAATGGACTAGAATGGATGCTTCACAACTTTGGTACCCCGAAATAGTGCATTCAGGCCCGAAACACGAGTTTTTCTTCTTTGACGTGCCGAAGGTTAGCGAAATGCTCTGAAACACTCCCAAACATCATTTTGGGTCCAATGGACTAGAATGGGTGCTTCACAACTTTGGTACCCAGAAATAGTACAGTCAGGACCGAAAGACGAGTTTTTCATGTTTTACGTGCCGAAGGATAGCGAAATGCTCCGAAACACTCCAAAACATCATTTTGGGTCCAATGGACTAGAATGGATGCTTCACAACTTTGGTACCTCGAAATAGTGCATTTAGGCCCAAAACACAGGTTTTGCATCGTTTTACGTGCCGAAGGTTAGCGAAATCAACTGAAACACTTGCAAACATAATTTTGGGTCCAATGGACTAGAATGGGTGCTTCACAACTTTGGTACCCGTAATAGTGCAGAACGAAAAGACGAAGTTTTTCATCTTTTACGTCAAGGATAGCGAAATGCTCCGAAACACTCCCAAACATCATTTTGGTTCCAATGGACTAGAATGGATGCTTCACAACTTTGGTACCTTGAAATAGTGCATTTAGGCCCAAAACACAAGTTTTGCATCGTTTTACGTGCCGAAGGTTAGCGAAATCAACTGAAACACTTGCAAACATCATTTTGGGTCCAATGGACTAGAATGGATGCTTCACAACTTTGGTACCTAGAAATAGTGCAGTCAGGAACGAAAGACGAGTTTTTCATCTTTTACGTGCCGAAGGATAGCGAAATGCTCCGAAACACTCCCAAATATCATTTTGGGTCCAATGGACTAGAATGGATGCTTCACAACTTTGGTGCCTCGAAATAGTGCATTCAAAGTTCGAAACACGAAGTTTTTCTTCTTTGACGTGCCGAAGGTTAGCGAAATGCTCTGAAACACTCCCATATATCATTTTGGGTCCAATGGACTAGAATGTATGCTTCACAACGTTGGTACCCCGAAATAGTGCAATGAGGCCCGGAACACAAGTTTTGCATCTTTCACGTGCCGAGATTTATCGAAATGCTCCGAAACACCCCCAAACATCATTTTGGGCCCAATGGACTAGAACGGATGCTTCACAACTTTGGTACCCCAAAATAGTGCATTTAGGCCCAAAACACAAGTTTTGCATCTTTTACGTCGAAAGTTATCGAAATCATCTGAAACACTGCAAACGCGGCTTTGGGTCCAATGGACTAGAATGGATGCTTCACAACTTTGGGACCCGAAATAGTGCATAAACACGAGTTTTTCATCTTTGACATGCTGAGGGTTAGCGAAATGCTCTGAAACACTCCCAAACATGATTTTGCGTCCAATGGATTAGAATGGATGCTTCACAACTTTGGTGCCCCGAAATAGTGCATTCAGTTCAAACACGAAGTTTTTTCTTTACGTGTCAAGGTTAGCGAAAATGCTCAAACACTCCCAAACATCATTTTGGGTCCAATGGACTAGAATGGGTGCTTCACAACTTTGGTACCCGTAAATAGTACAGACCGAAGACGAGTTTTTCATGTTTTACGTGCCGAAGGATAGCGAAATTCTCCGAAACACTCCCAAACATCATTTTGGGTCCAATGGACTAGAATGGATGCTTCACAACTTTGGTACATCGAAATAGTGCATTTAGGCCCAAAACACAGGTTTTGCATCATTTTACGTGCCGAAGGTTAGCGAAATCAACTGAAACACTTGCAAACATCATTTTGGGTCCAATGGACTAGAATGGGTGCTTCAGAACTTTGGTACCCAGAAATAGTGCAGTCAGGAACGAAAGACGAGTTTTTCATCTTTGACGTGCCGAGGGTTAGCGAAATGCTCCGAAACACTCCCAAACATCATTTTGCGTCCAATGGACTAGAATGGATGCTTCACAACTTTGGTGCCTCGAAATAGTGCATTCAGTTCAAACACGAGTTTTCATCTTTGGCGTGCAAGGTTAACGAAATGCTCTGAAACACTCCCAATCATCATTTTGGGTCCAATGGACTAGAATGGATGCTTCACAACTTTGGTACCCCGAAATAGTGCATTTAGGCTCGAAACACAAGTTTTGCATCTTTTATGTGCTGAATGTTAGTGAAATCATCCGAAACACTAGCAAACATCATTTTGGGTCCAATGGATTAGAATGGAAGCTTCACAACTTTGGTACCCCGAAATAGTGCATTCAGGCCCGAAACACGAGTTTTTCATCTTTCACGTGCCGAGATTTATCGAAATGCTCCAAAACACTCCCAAACATCATTTTGGGCCCAATGGACTAGAACGGATGCTTCACAACTTTGGTACCTCAAAATAGTGCATTTAGGCCCAAAACACAAGTCTTGCATCTTTTTACGTGCTGAAAGTTATCGAAATCATCTGGAAACACTCGCAAACTTCAGTTTGGGTCCAATGGACTAGAATGGATGCTTCACAACTTTGGGACCTCGAAATAGTGCACTCAGGCCCGAAACACGAGTTTTTCATCTTTGATGTGCCGAGGGTTAGCGAAATGCTGTGAAACACTCCCAAACATCATTTTGGGTCCAATGGACTAGAATGGATGCTTCACAACTTTGGTACCTCGAAATAGTGCATTTAGGCCCAAAACACAAGTTTTGCATCGTTTTACGTGCCGAAGGTTAGCGAAATCAACTGAAACACTTGCAAACATCATTTTGGGTCCAATGGACTAGAATGGGTGCTTCAGAACTTTGGTACCCAGAAATAGTGCAGTCAGGAACGAAAGACGAGTTTTTCATCTTTGACGTGCCGAGGGTTAGCGAAATGCTTCAAAACACTCCCAAACATCATTTTGCGTCCAATGGACTAGAATGGATGCTTCACAACTTTGGTGCCCCGAAATAGTGCATTCAGGCCCGAAACACGAGTTTTTCATCTTTGACGTGCCGAAGGTTAACGAAATGCTCTGAAACACTCCCAAACATCATTTTGGGTCCAATGGACTAGAATGGATGCTTCACAACTTTGGTACCCCGAAATAGTGCATTTACGCCGAAACACAAGTTTTGCATCTTTTATGTGCTGAATGTTAGTGAAATCATCCGAAACACTAGCAAACATCATTTTGGGTCCAATGGATTAGAATGGAAGCTTCACAACTTTGGTACCCCGAAATAGTGCATTCAGGCCCGAAACACGAGTTTTTCATCTTTCACGTGCCGAGATTTATCGAAATGCTCCGAAACACTCCCAAACATCATTTTGGGCCCAATGGACTAGAACGGATGCTTCACAACTTTGGTACCCCAAAATAGTGCATTTAGGCCCAAAACACAAGTTTTGCATCTTTTTACGTGCTGAAAGTTATCGAAATCATCTGGAAACACTCGCAAACGTCAGTTTGGGTCCAATGGACTAGAATGGATGCTTCACAACTTTGGGACCCCGAAATAGTGCATTCAGGCCCGAAACACGAGTTTTTCATCTTTGATGTGCCGAGGGTTAGCGAAATGCTGCGAAACACTCCCAAACATCATTTTGGGTCCAATGGACTAGAATGGATGCTTCACAACTTTGGTACCTCGAAATAGTGCATTTAGGCCCAAAACACAAGTTTTGCATCGTTTTACGTGTCGAAGGTTAGCGAAATCAACTGAAACACTTGCAAACATCATTTTGGGTCCAATGGACTAGAATGGGTGCTTCAGAACTTTGGTACCCAGAAATAGTGCAGTCAGGAACGAAAGACGAGTTTTTCATCTTTGACGTGCCGAGGGTTAGCGTAAATGTCAAACACTCCTAAACATCATTTTGCGCCCAATGGACTAGAATGGATGCTTCACAACTTTGGTGCCTCAAATAGTGCATTCAGTGCCCAAACACGAGTTTTTCATCTTTGACGTGTCAAGGTTAACGAAAATGCTCAAACACTCCCAAACATCATTTTGGGTCCAATGGACTAGAATGGATGCTTCACAACTTTGGTACCCAAATAGTGCATTTAGGCGAAACACAAGTTTTGCATCTTTTATGTGTCAATGTTAGTGAAATCATCCAAACACTAGCAAACATTATTTTGGGTCCAATGGATTAGAATGGAAGCTTCACAACTTTGGTACCCTCAAATAGTGCATTCAGGCCGAAACACGAGTTTTTCATCTTGAAGGACCGATTAGGCGAACCGAGAGGGGGGAGTGAATGGGAGCCGATAAAAATTCTTCTCGAAGGAGATGAGAACTCCAACAAGAACACGGCTTCCAACTCACGCCTCGACCCAACTACCCAAGTTGGTCAAGACCACGCAGCCACTGGAGTGCTACCGGGTCCTAGGAACCAACACTCAACCTTCCTAGCCAAAACTCACCAAAACACACAATGAAACTTGCACGGCTTGTTGCCTGTACACTGATGGCACCGCTACGGCCGAGCTAGTGACACCGGCCCATCCGGTGATGAGCTGGCCAAAGCCGGTGGCTACAGCTCAAGAGAAGAACGCCCAGAAGCCTCGTGAATCCTCTAGGCCCCGGAACAAAACCACCACGAAACACAACCCGTGAGGAAGAAGAACCCCTCACAAATCCTAGCAAAACAACTCCATACACTCCAAGAATCGAACAAGCAGACCACGGACAAACCACACGACAAGGCTGCCCCCGAGACAAACCCACCAAGGCTAGCACCGGCCGATCGGTCAAGAGCACCCACGACGGCCGTGGGCAATGGGATGAACAAATACCATGAGTCAACTCCTCCAAATCCAACTCCCGATCTCCCGATTCGCCTCCACGGTTTGCACAAGACTTTGGGGATAGTAGGAACACCTCATGGTACTCCATAGCCAAGATTTGGTCCACCAAAACTTGTCAAATCAAGAGGAATCAAGAAATCCCACCAAGAACGCCTCTAACCCTAGAGCCACGAAATCAAAATCGAGCCCTTTGCTCACGGATTTGGAAGGGAATCAAAGGGTAAAGAACCACGGGTTCATGCATACATCCCCCACCAAATCCCAAAGAGAAAGGCCTCAAATCGCTCCAAGAAAATCGCCAAGAAAAGGGCTCAAAATCACCAAAAGGAGAAACGGAAAGACACATCCAAGCCTTGAGGAACCACGCCAATCATCTATACATACCAAAGAGGTTCATACAAGGTCTAGCTTGCCGCCCAATCATCCTTCCCTCTCACAAGATCTCACCATGAAGCTCTCAAGCTAGTCCTAAAATCCTAAGAAAATAGGAAGGAAAATAGGAAAACCAAATGAGCTAGGGTTCCAAGAGATGGCTGCCATCCTCTCACCCCTTGGGTTATATGGAGGCAACCGAAAGACTAAAATACCCTTACTAGCTAACTAGGATACATGCCCTCGAGGGCTTAAATTGGAAGTCTTTGTTCGCACCATCGGACGGATGCCCAAAGACCGCAAACTTGCTTAGCCTCGACGCAAGCCTTGCGTGCTCCTCACCGGCCGACCTTTGCTCACCATCCGGCCGACCGGCTGCACCCACTACGCACCGTCTCGAGCCGCAGACTCCGCCTCGGTTCTCTTCTGCCTTGGCTTTGTGGATCAACCAAGGAACCCGGGTGGTTTCCGGGTGAACCACCGGAAACCCCGCGAACTCCTGTAGCTCCGCCAATCACCACTCATGACTCGGCTCCCACGTAGTCCCTCGACCTTGGTTTTGAGGCTCAACCAAGAAACCGCCCATGACTTCATCTTGCCGTTCTTGCCACCATGCGGCCAAGACTTGACCTCATTGCCACCGGGTCCCTCGAACCAAGCCTACTTGTCTTCCACACCGGAGGCCCCACCGCAACGACCTTTCACGCTTGTTCTTCACCACCGCACCGCACTACCAAGCCGCAACCCGCACCTGCAATACTTAGCCAAGAATCGCCTGACACCACGCTGTCAATCACCATCACACCGTGAAGCGACCATCCACCGGCCCCTCGAACCACACCGCTCTCAATCTCCCCTTGATGAGTGCATTGACAACACACACGCTTTGGTAACCAAGAGAAAAGGAAAAGAAAGAAACGACTAAAAGAAACTCCAACAAGCGATCGAAAGCCAAAGAAAAGGCAAAGAGCAAGATCACTTGAAGAAGACAAGTCTCACCCTTAGGCAAGGGCAACCCGACACATCCGAGACAAAACATGCTCAAGCAAAGAGCACAAACCATCAAACCAAAGCTCAAAAACCACAAAGAGCTCCCCAACACATGCAACTCCTCGACAAATGCATGCGAACCACTTCACAAAACATAGCAGTACAGCAATGCCACCGACCGGTCGAGCCGACACCACCGGACCGTGCAACATGTGAACAGACCAAGACTGTCTGGCCGCATCGGTGACCTCAACCGGTCGACCGGCACAACAGAGCCCAAAATAGCTCGAAACCACCGAAAACCTTCCAAATGCATTCGAGGGCCAAAACATGCTCAAACTTCTCCCCTTGTTGACAATGCATGAATCAAGCCAAAATGCAAAAATGCAACCTAGAGCTTCTCAAATAGACAAAATTCAACATAGGATGCTACACATGTCCAAACGAGCAAGTTAGATACTCTATAGCTTCAGAAAGACATAAACTTCATGATCACCAAGTTTCACAACCATTGCTTAAGATAGAATTTAGCAATTTATGAAAATCACCCTCTCATGAGCAAAGTCCTAAACATGAGCAAAACATGTCAAAATGGCAAAGCCACACAAACTTCATGCTAGGACAACCATTCTAAGCATAAGACCATCATAAACACCCACAAGCACCTCATGTCATGTCAAAGCCACCGAGCCATGTGCCTACTTCTATATATGAGACTTCATTGGTAGGCATCATGCAACGATTTAGCACCCAAAGCAAATTAAAATTAGCACATATGACATGGGAGCACATTTTTCAAGCAATTTACATTTCATTTTCAGATTTATAATTGGTACATGAAATGTCTTTATGACAAAAGGAACTTATGCCCCTCCACAAGATGAAGCATGGGGCTAAACATTCATGATGGCAAATGAGCCTTTGGCCCCATATGATCAAAATAAGCTATCCAACCACAAATTAAGCATAGCCAAGCCACTAAAACATGTCAAGATCATGTAAAGGCATTTACTCACAAGAGAGCATATATATGAAATTTTTCAAAACATAGCCATCAACCATGGATACAAACCAAGATTATCAAGAGCTAAGCCAAACTAACCATAGCTTACCAAATTAGCTCACAAAGACATATATGTCATTCCATGGTGAACAATGTGTATAGGAGAAGCTTTTCCTAAACAATGCATATGATACAAAATGCATGCAACCTAAGATACAAAGATGCCTATACATCATGCTACATATGCCATGCCAAATGCAAGAAATGCACAAAGGAAAGCTATACATATGCTACAAAGGAGCTCCCACACGCCAACTCAAGAAATCAAACAAACACCAAGCTCCCCGCAAACGAAAGTGAAAGTTGCTTGATCTAGGGTTTGGTGAAAATATCGGCTAGTTGTTCATGTGTGGGTACATGGATCAAAGCTATCTTCCCTTTCTCTTCGTTGTCTCGTAAAATGATACCTCACTTCTATGTGCTTGGTTTTGGAATGGAGCACGGGTTCTTTGCAACGCTTATGGCACCGGTGCTATCACATTGAAGTGGGACATGGGTATACTCCTCACCAAAGTCACTCATGGTGTATGTGATCCAAAGGAGCCGAGAGCAACAACTAGTCATGCCACATACCGCCTCAGAGTGGATTGAGCAACACTGATTGCTTATGGAAGACCAAGATACCAAAGAAGAACCCAAGAACTGCAAGTCCTGTAAGTGGACTTCCTATCCAACCGACACCGCAAAATCCGTCGAAAATCCATGAAGCACCAAAGAAGAAGACGCAGAGTACCAAAGGCCAAAGTCGGAGTGTGTCGCAAAATACCGAAAATGCGCTTGACCGCTTGCGATGCGAAGTCCCTGAGAAGCTTGAAAACGAGCGCACACACCGAGAATTGAATGTCCGCCTCGTCTCAAGTAGAGGAGTGACCCGATCATGCTCCAGACTCTTCTGGTCCACGTGTTCACCTTCCTCGTCCGCATCAAGAACCGTAGTCGTACTCATAGGCGTCGCCATGGCCTTGGAATCCTCCATCTTGAACTTCCTCACAATGTCCTTGGTGTACTTAGCTTGGTGCACAAATGTTCCTTCCTTTGATTGCTTGATTTGTAGCCCGAGGAAGAACCGCAACTCGCCCATCATGCTCATCTCAAATTCGCTCATGTCTTCTCGCAAACCTTGCAACAAGAGAGTTAGACGAGCCACCAAAGACAATATCATCCACGATACCGCACAATCGATATCTCTCCCCGCCTGAGGAGAAACAAGGTCCGGGTCGACCTTCCCCATCTCAAACCCTCTCTCAAACAGAACCCCTCAACCTACCATACCAAGCTCTAGGCGCTCGCTTCAACCCATACGCCTTCCTCAACTTGTAGACCCGGTGAGGGTACTTCTCACTCTCAAACCCCGGTGGTTGCCTCACAAACACCTCTTCCTCCAAAACACCGCTCGTAAAAGCACTCTTCACATCCATCCGTACAACTTGAACCCTTTAGCCACTTTAAAAGCTAGAAGGATCCTGATCGCCTTCCAAACGAGCTACGGAGCGAAAGTCTCCTCGTAGTCGATCCCCTTTTCTCGATCAGACCGAGCAACAAGTCTCGACTTGTTCCTCACCACTTCTCCTTTCTCTCCCTCTTTATTTTTCCACACCCATTTTGTCCCAATCGGCTTACACCGGGAGGGTCAACCAACACCCAAACTTGGTTCCTCTCAAAATTCTCCAACTCCTCATGCATCGAGTTAACCCAATTATGATCGAGCAACGCATGTCCAATGTCTTTGGGCTCAAAAGTGGCAACAAAAGCATGAGCGAAATGAGAATTGTTCAACCTCGACCGTAGTACGCTCATTCATGTCGCCGATGATTCTCGGCCGGGTGATCCACTTGCACTCGCTCGGGAGGTTCTCGCCGATGCTACCTCTCCTCAACCAGCCTTCGCCTTTGATCCGGGTTTGTCGTTGTAGGTGTGGGAGAGGGTCCATTCTCGATCGCCGTCGAAGTAGTAGGTACATGTTCACCACGGGCATCACACCGCCATCTTCATCATCTCCATGTTCATGCTCCTCCTCGAAAGATCTCCTCGCCAAGTTCGCCGTCACCGCACACTCAAAACAAGTCGACTACGTGGTCAGGTCTCGTCGAAGGTTACCTCGCAAGTCTCCACGATTTGGTTAGTTTCAAGATTGAGCACACGAAATGCTCTAGAATGAGATGCATAACCAAAGAAAATACCATCGATGACATCTAGCCTCGAACTTGTCCAACTTCTTCCCTTTCTTCGTAATGAAGCATTTACAACCAAAGACATGGAAGTGACTCACCTTGGGTGTGCGACCGTGCATCAACTCGTAATGTTTTCTTCTTGTGAACCCCGAGGTAGATCCTGCTCGACACATGGCACGCGGTATTGACCGCCTCACCCCGAACCTTCTCGAGTCCTATGCTCGTCGAGCATCGTCCGAGCCATCTCGCACAAGGTCCTGTTTTCCTTTCCACCACGCCATTCGGGAGGCGATACGGACTCAAAACTCGATGTTCAAGACCCAAGTCATGGCAAAGGTTTCAAGCGAGAGTTTTGAATTCGAGCCATTGTCACTGCGGATCGCTCAGATGGCATCTCCGTGCCTCTCGTTTCTTAACCTCAAGACAAGATCTCGAACAAACAAAACCAAACGCTCTTCTCCTCAAGAAAGAACACCCACGATACCGAGAGTCGTCCACCACAACAAGGACATACCACTTCCCACCCGCAGATCGCATACACTAGCCGGGCCAACAAGGTCCATATGGAGCAATTTCATGGACGTCGCCACATCACATCGGTGAGAGGCGTGAGAAGAGGCTACCATCTTGGCATGCCTACACTCACAAGACAAAACCAACTCTTTCTCAAACCTCAATCGTGGCAATCTGACCAAATTGAGTTTACTCAAGCGAGACAAAAGGTCAAAGCTCAAGTGACCCAACTTCCTATGCCACTTCCACAACTCACTCAAGAACCACCAAGAAGCAACGCCCACACCAAGACCGAGAAAATCAGCCGAACACTTTGACCCTGAACGACTCATGCAAACAAGATCCCCGAGAATCTAAAATCCGAGAACCACCAGTGCCGAAACAACACCTCAAAACCCTCATCCAACAACCGGGACACGTAAAGCAAATTGTATCCAAGCGATTGAACAAGAGCAACACGCCTGAGAGTGATCTTATCGCCACCTTAATCTCACCTTCGACAAAGACACGCCGCCCATTGTCCCCAAAGGTGATGTACTTCTTGTCAACACCGGACGAGACTTGAGAACCACCCCTTGTCTCCTGGCCATATGCCTCGAGCAACCGGAGTCAATCAACCAAATGTTCTTCAAGTCTCCCACCTGAAATTCAAAAGCGAAGACGTGAGTGAACAAATGACTCAAAGACCGGGTTAGTACCAAAAGAGTAAAACCAAAGGCCGAGCCATTTGCTCCAAAGTGGGGTTAGCACAAACCAAATCATCACGCCTATCAAAGCTACCACCACGGTAACCACCACGAGGGAACCAACCTCTCTAGTCGAGGAGGACGAAAACCACGAAAGGGAAACCGTGGATCGCACTCCGCCTCCATCTCAAAGCTACGACTCTTCTCACCTCGTATTGAGCACGAGGTGGAGAACGCCTAGCAACCGACCACCGCAAACTTTCCGCATCAACCACCGTAACCACGACCTCCGTAACCAAACCGAGCATCCTCACGAGCACGAAACCCGACTCATTGCACGCTCGCTTGACTGCACCGACTGACTGTAGTACACACTCGACTGTGGCTCGGCCAGAAGAACACCGCAGCCTTCCTGCCTCCCCAAGCCGAACTGCCCTCACAATCGCCTTTGGCCCTCGGCATCTCAGATACGAGGCTCGTGTACACCATTAGAGGGTGGTACCGTCCTCGTTAGCCCACTCTCAGCCATTCTCTCCTCACGCTTCCTCTTGAAGCAAAACTCATCCTTAGACCATCTCTCCCACAATACCCACAATGGAACTTTATGGGTGTGGGCTTAGGCTTAGGCTTGGGTTGGGGCTGCCCACTGGCTTCTCACCCTTCTTCTCTCCTTCCTCACCTCCCTTTGGGCTCACAAACTTCACCGTTTCAAAATCATTTGTTGGGTGAGGGAATATGGGTGGATCCGAGTAGTGTCAAGTTTATTTCGAGATGGTTGGGCTTGGGCTCAAACTTGTTCTTGTGTCCGCTTGGTGGTGGGATAGAATCTCTCCAACCTCTCAACCCCTCACCACGCTTCTCCAAGCTTGTCACCCCTAAGTGCTCGACCATCATAGCGCTTGAAAGCCGCTATCATGATACCGAGTCGAGGCTCCCGACCCGACAACCAGCTCATACATTTTCTCACCATCATTTTCATCCCGCAGCGATCAACATAATGTGCAAGCTCCAAATTCTTAACCGCATGCAATTCACAAGTAGAGCAAGAAGTGAATAGGCTCTTTCAACTTAGCCTCAAGCGAAACAAAGGTAAGCATGCATCTCATCAATCTTTCCATGCAAAACACAAGAAGTGCAAGCACCTAGCAAAGGTATCTAGACTTAAGCTCACCACTTCAACCCTAAGCATATCTAGTTCATCACAAGTAGAAGCATGCTTATCCTTAAGAGAAGATCACTAGGTACACAGAGCAATCACAAAGAATCAATCTCATCGAAACCACAGGAGAAGCCTTGCTTAATCAATCTCAAGCTTAGCATCTAGGTTCTGGGTTTCTAGCTCACCCACACGGTTCCTAGCATCTTCTAGTGAGGCCCTAAGCTCTTTCCTCATCTTCTTGGCCTCTAAGCATGTGATCGCTATCAAGCAAGTCAACCAACTCATCATTCTCCTTGCGCAAAGAAGAGAGCTCATCACATACCTCATCCCTGAGTCGAGTCCGAGTCACCGTGGCTCTTCTTGTCACGAGCTACGTGCCATGCCGCAGCGCATCTCTCGGCAGCTCAACCCGCCAAGTTCCCCGGATGACTTCTTGTTCTTGCGCCGATCACCTTCATCTTCACCGCTACTCGAGCTTGAGGAAGAGTAGGCGGAGTCGAGTCGCCGCCGCCTCCGACCATTGCTCGGGCCTTCCCCGCCATGGCCATCCTTCTTCCTCGACCGCCGCCGTCCTTGTGCTTGTTCTGTGCTTGTGATCGCTACCGATCGCAGACTTGCCATCCTTGCTCGACGGGTGCTGTGAGCCGCCCTTGTAGCCGCCCTTGTTCTCCGCCTTCTCCCGGCACGGCAACGGCGTCCTGCTTGTCAGACCGGAAGCACGTCGTCCGCCCTCCTCGTGTTCACCCGCTCGCGCCTCGAACCGCTCGTCAAGAACGCCACTGCCCTTCCAAGCACGCCGAACTCCTCATCCGCAAAGACATCAAAGAAGACAGAGAGTACATCCTCGGAGGATGCGTTAGCTGCTAGACTTAGCTCCTTTGCCACTAACGAGAGCGAGACTCGATCTTGGCTGTCATACCACGGTCCAACTCACCGACTTGAGCTTCGAGAATGCTCACCGTCAAGGTGTCATACTTCTGACTCAACAATAGCCTCAAACTTCCCGTCCCATACCAAGACGATCCAACGAGTGCAAGAGCTTCACGGCTCTATCATGATCATTGTATGGGAGGACGCCCACATTGGCTCTCATGTTGTTCACAACGACCGTGAATCACCGGAAAAGAGCATCGACGGACTCACGGGAGATGAGTGAAGTTCTCGCATTCTCTCTAGAAGTCGCAGACATCCGAGCTCGAACCCGAGCATTCCCAAAGATGAGCATCCTTCAACCGCTCCCAAATCCTACAAGCTAAGTCCTCTGTCTGAACCCGATCGAATTCAGCGACACAGTAGCACTGAAACAAGTAGTCGATGCCTTGTTGTTGGCTTCAACATATCCTCGATCCTCGGAGCAAGGAAGTTCATCGGATGAACATAAGCGTGTTCACCGTGACATCCCAAAGGATCTGACCTTTCCGCTGAGGAACGCCGCCATCCGCCTTTGCCACATCTCGTAGTTCTTCCCATCGGCGCAAGTGAGGACCCGAACCCCGCTCTCGGTACGCCATCTTTGGATCTTAGACTGGTAAGAGTCAATAAAGACCCGAACCGGCTCGATACCAATTGAAGGACCGATTAGGCGAACCAGAGAGGGGAGGAATGGAGCCGATAAAATTCTTCTCAAGGAGATGAGAACCCAACAAGACGAACACTTCCAACTCACGCCTCCGACCCAACTACCCAAGTTGGTCAAGACCACGCAGCCACCGGAGTGCTACCGGTCCTAGGAACCAACACTCAACCTTCCTAGCCAAAACTCACCAAAACACACAATGGAAACTTGCACGTCGTCAGGTACACCGGCCGACTCGATGGCTCGCACGGCCAGAATGGGTGACACCGGCCGTCGACCGGTGGACAGAGCTGGCCAGCCGGTGGCAAAGAACAAGATAAAGAACGCTCCAGAAGCCTCGAATCCTCTAGGCCCGGAACAAAACCACCACGAAACACAACCCGTGAGGAAGAAGAACCCCTCACAAATCCTAGCAAAACAACTCCATACACTCCAAGAACTCGAACAGACCACGGACAAAACCACACTGACAAGGCTGTTCCTCGAGACAAAACCCACCAAGGGCTAGCACCGCCGACCGGTCAGAGCACCTTGGCCGACTAGCTGCCCGCAGCTCGGATGAACACCATGAAATCAACTCCTCCAAATCCAACTCCCGATCTCCGATTCGCCCACGGTTTTGCACAAGACTTTGGGGATAGGAACACCATGGTATCCATAGCCAAGATTTGGTCCACCAAAACTTGTCAAATCAAGAGGAATCAAGAAATCCCACCAAGAACGCCTCTAACCCTAGAGCCACGAAACTCAAAATCGAGCCCTTTTGCTCACGGATTTGAAGGAATCAAAGGGTAAAGAACTACCTAAGGGTTCATGCATACATCCCACCAAATCCCAAAGAGAAAGGCTCAAATCGCCTCCAAGAAAATCGCCAAGAAAAGGGCTCCGAAAATCACCAAAAGGAGAAACGGAAAGACACATCCAAGCCTTGAGGAACCACGAATCATCTATACATACCAAAGAGGTTCATACAAGGTCTAGCTTGCCGCCTGATCATCCTTCCCTCTCACAAGATCTCACCATGAAGCTCTCAAGCTAGTCCTATTTAAAATCCTAAGAAAATAGGAAGGAAAATAGGAAACCAAATGAGCTAGGGTTCCAAGAGATGGCTGCCATCCTCTCACCCCTTGGGTTATATGGAGGCAACCGAAAAGACTAAAATACCCTTACTAGCTAACTAGGGATACATGCCCCTCGAGGGCTTAAATTGAAGTCTTTGTCTCGCACCATCTGGACGGATGCCCAAAGAACCGCAAACTTGCTTAGCCTCGACGCAAGCCTTGGCGATCCCGACGCTGTCCTCCGCTCAAGATTCCTGATCAATGCGCTGTCAGACACCGGCCAGACTGATGTTCCTCACCGCCGACCGGGTCTCGAGCCGCCGACTCCGCCTTCTTGCTCTTCTTGGCTTTGTGGATCAACCAAGGAACCTGGTTTTCTCGTGAACCACCGGAAACCCCGCGAACTCGTGTAGCCTCCGCCAATCACCACTCATGACTCGGCCCCACGTAGTCCCTACCGACCTTGGTTTTGAGGCTCAACCAAGAAACCGCCCATGACACCGGTCCCTCGAACCAAGCCTACTTGTCTTCTCCACACCGGAGGCCTCACCGCAACGACCTTTCACGCTTGTTCTTCACCGCACCTCGCCACCAAGCCGCAACCCCGCACCTCGCAATACTTAGCCAAGAATCACCCACACCACGTTGTCAATCACCATCACACCGTAGCGACCATCCACCGGTCCTCGAACCACACCTGGCTCTCACATCTTTCACGTGCCGAGATTTATCGAAATGCTCCAAAACACTCCCAAACATCATTTTGGGCCCAATGGACTAGAACGGATGCTTCACAACTTTGGTACCCCAAAATAGTGCATTTAGGCCCAAAACACAAGTCTTGCACATCTTTTACGTACGAAAGTTATCGAAATCATCCGAAACACTGCAAACTTCATTTGGGTCCCAATGGACTAGAATGGATGCTTCACTACTTTGGGACCCCGATATAGTGCATTCAGGCCCAAAACACAAGTTTTGCATCTTTTACGTGTTGAATGTTAGTGAAAACATCCGAAACACTAGCAAACATCATTTTGGGTACAATGGACTAGAATGGAAGCTTCACAACTTTGGTCACTCCCCGATATAGTGCATTCAGTTCAAACAAGAGTTTTGCATCTTTGACGTGTCGAGGGTTAGCGAAATGCTCTGAAACACTCCCAAACATCATTTTGGGTCCAATGGACTAGTATGGATGCTTCACAACTTTGGTACCTGCATAGTGCATTCAGTTCAAACACGAGTTTTTCATCTTTGACGCGTCAAGGTTAACGAAATGCTCAAACACTCCCAAACATCATTTTGGGTCCAATGGACTAAATGGATGCTTCACAACTTTGGTACCTAAATAGTGCATTTAGGCAAACACAAGTTTTGCATCTTTTACGTGTCAAGGTTATTGAAATCATCCGAAACACTAGCAAACATCATTTTGGGTCCAATGGACTAGAATGGAAGCTTCACACCACTTTGGTACCCGATATAGTGCATTCAGCCCAAACACAAGTTTTCATCTTTTACGTGTTGAATGTTAGTGAAAACATCCGAAACACTAGCAAACATCATTTTGGGTCCAATGGACTAGAATGGAAGCTTACAACTTTGGTACCCGATATAGTGCATTCAAAGTTCAAACAAGAGTTTTTCATCTTTTACGTGTAGGTTAGCGAAATCATCCAAACACTCCCAAACATCATTTTGGGTCCAATGGACTAGAATGGATGTTCACAACTTTGGTACCTAAATAGTGCATTCAGAAACAGAAGTTTTTCATCTTTGACGTGTCGAGGGTTAGCGAAATGCTCCGAAACACTCCCAAACATCATTTTGGGTCCAATGGATTAGAATGGATGTTTCACAACTTTGGTACCCCAAATAGTGCATTCAGCGAAACACAAGTTTTTCATCTTTGACGTGTCAAGGTTAGCGAAATGCTCAAACACTCCCAAACATCATTTTGGGTCCAATGGACTAGAATGGATGCTTCACAACTTTGGTACCTCAAATAGTGCATTTAGTTCCCAAAAACACAAGTTTGCATCTTTGACGTGCCAAGTTATTGAAATCATCAAACACTAGCAAACATCATTTTGGGTCCAATGGACTAGAATGGAAGCTACACAACTTTGGTACCCGAAATAGTGCATATTAGGCCCAAACACAAGTTTTGCATCTTTTACGTGAAGGTTAGTGAAATGCTCAAACACTAGCAAACATCATTTTGAGTCCAATGGACTAGAATGGAAGCTTCACAACTTTGGTACCCTAAATAGTGCATTCAGGCCAAACAAGAGTTTTTCATCTTTACGTCAAGGTTAGCGAAATCATCAAACACTAGCAAACATCATTTTGGGTCCAATGGACTAAAATGGATGCTTCACAACTTTGGTACCTCGAAATAGATAGTGCATTAGCCCAAACACGAGTTTTTCATCTTTACGTGCAAAGGTTAGCGAAATGTTCAAACACTCCCAAACATCATTTTGGGTCCAATGGACTAGAATGGATGCTTCACAACTTTGGTACCTGAATAGTGCATTTGGGCCCAAAACATAAGTTTTGCATCTTTACATGCCAAGGTTAGCGAAATCTCAAACACTCAAACATCATTTTGGGTCCAATGGACTAGAATGGATGCTTCACAACTTTGGTACCCAAATAGTGCATAGGAAACATGAGTTTTTCATCTTTACGTGTCAAGGTTAGCGAAATGTCTCAAACACTCCCAAACATCATTTTGGGTCCAATGGACTAGAATGGATGCTTCACAACTTTGGTGCCCCAAAATAGTGCATTTAGGCCCGAAACACTAGTTTTTCATCTTTGATGTGCCGAGGGTTAGCGAAATGCTCTGAAACACTCCCAAACATCATTTTGGGTCCAATGGACTAGAATGGATGCTTCACAACTTTGGTACCTCAAAATAGTGCATTTAGGCCCAAAACACAAGTTTTGCATCGTTTTACGTGCCGAAGGTTAGCGAAATCATCAAACACTTGCAAACATCATTTTGGGTCCAATGGACTAGAATGGGTGCTTCACAACTTTGGTACCCATAAATAGTGCAGTCAGGAACGAAAGACGAGTTTTTCATCTTTGACGTGCCGAGGGTTAGCGAAATGCTCCGAAACACTCCCAAACATCATTTTGCGTCCAATGGACTAGAATGGATGCTTCACAACTTTGGTGCCTCGAAATAGTGCATTCAGTTCAAACACGAAGTTTTTCATCTTTGACGTGTCAAGGTTAGCGAAATGCTCAAACACTCCCAAACATCATTTTGGGTCCAATGGACTAGAATGGATGCTTCACAACTTTGGTACCCCGAAATAGTGCATTTAGGCCCGAAACACAAGTTTTGCATCTTTTATGTGCTGAATGTTATTGAAATCATCCGAAACACTAGCAAACATCATTTTGGGTCCAATGGACTAGAATGGAAGCTACACCACTTTGGTACCCCGATATAGTGCATTCAGGCCCAAAACACAAGTTTTGCATCTTTGACGTGTTGAATGTTAGCGAAAACATCAAACACTAGCAAACATCATTTTGGGTACAATGGACTAGAATGGAAGCTTCACAACTTTGGTACCGAATAGTGCATTCAGCCCGAAACACGAGTTTTTCATCTTTGACGTGCCGAGGGTTAGCGAAATGCTCCGAAACACTCCCAAACATGATTTTGCGTCCAATGGATTAGAATGGATGCTTGACAACTTTGGTGCCCCGAAATAGTGCATTCAGTTCGAAACGAAGTTTTTCTTCTTTGACGTGCCGAAGGTTAGCGAAATGCTCTGAAACACTCCCAAATATCATTTTGGGTCCAATGGACTAGAATGGATGCTTCACAACTTTGGTACCTCGAAATAGTGCATTTAGGCAAAACACAAGGTTTGCATCTTTTATGTGTCAATGTTATTGAAATCATCCAAACACTAGCAAACATCATTTTGGGTCCAATGGACTAGAATGGAAGCTACAACTTTGGTATATAGTGCATTCAGGCCCAAAACACAAGTTTTGCATCTTTTACAAGTTGAATGATAGTGAAAACATCCGAAACACTAGCAAACATCATTTTGAGTGCAATGGACTAGAATGGAAGCTTCACAACTTTGGTACCCCAATATAGTGCATTCAGGCCCGAAATAAGAGTTTTTCATCTTTTACGTGCCGAAGGATAGCGAAATGCTCTGAAACACTCCCAAACATCATTTTGGGTCCAATGGACTAAAATGGGTGCTTCACAACTTTGGTACCCCGAAATAGATAGTGCATTCAGGCCCGAAAGACGAGTTTTTCATCTTTTACGTGCCAAAGGTTAGCGAAATGCTCCGAAACACTCCCAAACATCATTTTGGGTCCAATGGACTAGAATGGATGCTTCACAACTTTGGTACCTCGAAATAGTGCATTTGGGCCCAAAACATAAGTTTTGCATCGTTTTACATGCCGAAGGTTAGCGAAATCAACTGAAACACTTGCAAACATCATTTTGGCTCCAATGGACTAGAATGGGGGCTTCACAACTTTGGTACCCAGAAATAGTGTAGTGAAAAGCGAAGATGAGTTTTCATCTTTTACGTCAAGGATAGCGAAATGCTCCGAAACACTCCCAAACATCATTTTGGGTCCAATGGACTAGAATGGATGCTTCACAACTTTGGTGCCCCAAAATAGTGCATTTAGGCCCGAAACACTAGTTTTTCATCTTTGATGTGCCGAGGGTTAGCGAAATGCTCTGAAACACTCCCATACATCATTTTGGGTCCAATGGACTAGAATGTATGCTTCACAACTTTGGTACCTCGAAATAGTGCATTTAGGCCCAAAACACAAGTTTTGCATCGTTTTACGTGCCGAAGGTTAGCGAAATCAACTGAAACACTTGCAAACATCATTTTGGGTCCAATGGACTAGAATGGGTGCTTCAGAACTTTGGTACCCATAAATAGTGCAGTCAGGCCCAAACACGAAGTTTTTCATCTTTGACGTCGAGGTTAGCGAAATGCTTCGAAACACTCCCAAACATCATTTTGCGTCCAATGGACTAGAATGGATGCTTCACAACTTTGGTGCCTCGAAATAGTGCATTCAGGCCCGAAACACGAGTTTTTCATCTTTGACGTGCCGAAGGTTAACGAAATGCTCTGAAACACTCCCAAACATCATTTTGGGTCCAATGGACTAGAATGGATGCTTCACAACTTTGGTACCCCGAAATAGTGCATTTAGGCCCGAAACACAAGTTTTGCATCTTTTATGTGCTGAATGTTATTGAAATCATCCGAAACACTAGCAAACATCATTTTGGGTCCAATGGACTAGAATGGAAGCTACACCACTTTGGTACCCCGATATAGTGCATTCAGGCCCAAAACACAAGTTTTGCATCTTTGACGTGTTGAATGTTAGTGAAAACATCCGAAACACTAGCAAACATCATTTTGGGTACAATGGACTAGAATGGAAGCTTCACAACTTTGGTACCCCGATATAGTGCATTCAGGCCCGAAACACGAGTTTTTCATCTTTGACGTGCCGAGGGTTAGCGAAATGCTCCGAAACACTCCCAAACATGATTTTGCGTCCAATGGATTAGAATGGATGCTTGACAACTTTGGTGCCCCGAAATAGTGCATTCAGGCCCGAAACACGAGTTTTTCTTCTTTGACGTGCCGAAGGTTAGCGAAATGCTCTGAAACACTCCCAAATATCATTTTGGGTCCAATGGACTAGAATGGATGCTTCACAACTTTGGTACCTCGAAATAGTGCATTTAGGCCCGAAACACAAGGTTTGCATCTTTTATGTGCTGAATGTTAT
Source organism: Cenchrus purpureus (assembly GCA_022644695.1). Lineage (NCBI taxonomy): Eukaryota > Viridiplantae > Streptophyta > Magnoliopsida > Poales > Poaceae > Cenchrus > Cenchrus purpureus. The sequence continues at coordinate 65,006,824 of CP053458.1, read as the reverse complement.
TGAAATCATCCGAAACACTAGCAAACATCATTTTGAGTCCAATGGACTAGAATGGAAGCTACACAACTTTGGTACCCCGATATAGTGCATTCAGGCCCAAAACACAAGTTTTGCATCTTTTACGAGTTGAATGATAGTGAAAACATCCGAAACACTAGCAAACATCATTTTGAGTGCAATGGACTAGAATGGAAGCTTCACAACTTTGGTACCCCGATATAGTGCATTCAGGCCCGAAATAAGAGTTTTTCATCTTTTACGTGCCGAAGGATAGCGAAATGCTCCGAAACACTGCCAAACATCATTTTGGGTCCAATGGACTAAAATGGGTGCTTCACAACTTTGGTGCCCCAAATAGTAGCATTCAGGCCGAACACGAAGTTTTTCATCTTTTACGTGCCAAAGGTTAGCGAAATGCTCCGAAACACTCCCAAACATCATTTTGGGTCCAATGGACTAGAATGGATGCTTCACAACTTTGGTACCTCGAAATAGTGCATTTGGGCCCAAAACATAAGTTTTGCATCGTTTTACATGCCGAAGGTTAGCGAAATCAACTGAAACACTTCCAAACATCATTTTGGCTCCAATGGACTAGAATGGGGGCTTCACAACTTTGGTACCCAGAAATAGTGTAGTGAGGAACGAAAGATGAGTTTTTCATCTTTTACGTGCCGAAGGATAGCGAAATGCTCCGAAACACTCCCAAACATCATTTTGTGTCCAATGGACTAGAATGGATGCTTCACAACTTTGGTGCCCCGAAATAGTGCATTTAGGCCCGAAACACGAGTTTTTCATCTTTGACGTGTCGAGGGTTAGCGAAATGCTCTGAAACACTCCCAAACATCATTTTGGGTCCAATGGACTAGAATGTATGCTTCACAACTTTGGTACCCCGAAATAGTGCATTTAGGCCCGAAACACAAGTTTTGCATCTTTTATGTGCTGAATGTTAGTGAAATCATCCGAAACACTAGCAAACATTATTTTGCATCCAATGGATTAGGATGGAAGCTTCACAACTTTGGTACCCCGAAATAGTGCATTCAGGCCCGAAACACAAGTTTTTCATCTTTCACGTGCCGAGATTTATCGAAATGCTCTGAAACACTCCCAAACATCATTTTGGGCCCAATGGACTAGAACGGATGCTTCACAACTTTGGTACCCCAAAATAGTGCATTCAGGCCCAAAACACAAGTTTTGCATCTTTTTATGTGCTGAAACTTATCGAAATCATCTGGAAACACTCGCAAACGTCAGTGTTTGTCCAATGGACTAGAATGGATGCTTCACAACTTTGGGACCCCGAAATAGTGGATTCAGGCCCGAAACACGAGTTTTTCATCTTTGATGTGCCGAGGGTTAGCGAAATGTCTCAAACACTCCCAAACATCATGTTGGGTCCAATGGACTAGAATCGGTGCTTCACAACTTTGGGACCCCGAAATAGTGCATTCAGGCCCGAAACACGAGTTTTTCATCTTTGATGTGCCGAAGGTTAGCGAAATACTCAGAAACACTCCCAAACATCATTTTAGGTCCAATGGACTAGAATGGATGCTTCACAACTTTGGTACCTCGAAATAGTGCATTTAGGCCCAAACCACAAGTTTTGTATCGTTTTACGTGCCGAAGGTTAGCGAAATCATCTGAAACACTTGCAAACATCATTTTGGGTCCAATGGACTAGAATGGGTGCGTCACAACTTTGGTACCCCAGAATAGTGCATTCAGGCCCGAAACACGAGTTTTCATCTTTGACGTGCCTAGGGTTAGCGAAATGCTCCGAAACACTCCCAAACATTATTTAGCGTCCAATGGACTAGAATGGATGCTTCACAACTTTGGTGCCCTGAAATAGTGCATTCAGGCCCGAAACACGAGTTTTTCTTCTTTGATTTGCCGAAGGTTAGCGAAATGCTCTGAAACACTCCCAAATATCATTTTGGGTCCAATGGACTAGAATGGATGCTTCACAACTTTGGTACCCCGATATAGTGCATTCAGGCCCGAAACAAGAGTTTTTCATCTTTGACTTGCCGAGGGTTAGCGAAATGCTCTGAAACACTCCCAAACATCATTTTGGGTCCAATGGACTAGTATGGATGCTTCACAACTTTGGTACCCAGAAATAGTGCATTCAGGACCGAAAGACGAGTTTTTCATCTTTTACGTGCCGAAGGTTAGCGAGATGCTTCGAAACACTCCCAAACATCATTTTGGGTCCAATGGACTAGAATGTATGCTTCACAACTTTGGTACCCCGAAATAGTGCATTTAGGCCCGAAACACAAGTTTTGCATCTTTTATGTGCTGAATGTTAGTGAAATCATCCGAAACACTAGCAAACATTATTTTGCATCCAATGGATTAGGATGGAAGCTTCACAACTTTGGTACCCCGAAATAGTGCATTCAGGCCCGAAACACAAGTTTTTCATCTTTCACGTGCCGAGATTTATCGAAATGCTCCGAAACACTCCCAAACATCATTTTGGGCCCAATGGACTAGAACGGATGCTTCACAACTTTGGTACCCCAAAATAGTGCATTCAGGCCCAAAACACAAGTTTTGCATCTTTTTACGTGCTGAAAGTTATCGAAATCATCTCGAAACACTCGCAAACGTCAGTTTGGGTCCAATGGACTAGAATGGATGCTTCACAACTTTGGGACCCCGAAATAGTGGATTCAGGCCCGAAACACGAGTTTTTCATCTTTGATGTGCCGAGGGTTAGCGAAATGCTGCGAAACACTCCCAAACATCATGTTGGGTCCAATGGACTAGAATGGGTGCTTCACAACTTTGGGACCCCGAAATAGTGCATTCAGGCCCGAAACACGAGTTTTTCATCTTTGATGTGCCGAAGGTTAGCGAAATGCTCCGAAACACTCCCAAACATCATTTTAGGTCCAATGGACTAGAATGGATGCTTCACAACTTTGGTACCTCGAAATAGTGCATTTAGGCCCAAACCACAAGTTTTCATCTTTACGTGTCAAGGTTAGCGAAATCATCTGAAACACTTGCAAACATCATTTTGGGTCCAATGGACTAGAATGGTGTCACAACTTTGGTACCCCAAAATAGTGCATTCAGGCCCGAAACACGAGTTTTCATCTTTGACGTGCCTTGGGTTAGCGAAATGCTCCGAAACACTCCCAAACATTATTTAGCGTCCAATGGACTAGAATGGATGCTTCACAACTTTGGTGCCCTGAAATAGTGCATTCAGGCCCGAAACACGAGTTTTTCTTCTTTGATTTGCCGAAGGTTAGCGAAATGCTCTGAAACACTCCCAAATATCATTTTGGGTCCAATGGACTAGAATGGATGCTTCACAACTTTGGTACCCCGATATAGTGCATTCAGGCCCGAAACAAGAGTTTTTCATCTTTGACTTACCGAGGGTTAGCGAAATGCTCTGAAACACTCCCAAACATCATTTTGGGTCCAATGGACTAGTATGGATGCTTCACAACTTTGGTACCCAGAAATAGTGCATTCAGGACCGAAAGACGAGTTTTTCATCTTTTACGTGCCGAAGGTTAGCGAGATGCTCCGAAACACTCCCAAACATCATTTTGGGTCCAGTGGACTAGAATGGATGCTTCACAACTTTGGTACCTCAAAATAGTGCATTTAGGCCCAAAACACAAGTTTTGCATCGTTTTACGTGCCGAAGGTTAGCGAAATCATCATAAACACTTGCAAACATTATTTTGGGTCCAATGGATTAGAATGGGTGCTTCACAACTTTGGTACCCTAGAATAGTGCATTCAGGCCCGAAACACGAGTTTTTCATCTTTGACGTGCCGAGGGTTAGCGAAATGCTCCGAAACACTCCCAAACATCATTTTGCGTCCAATGGACTAGAATGGATGTTTCACAACTTTGGTGCCTCGAAATAGTGCATTCAGGCCCGAAACACGAGTTTTTCATCTTTGACGTGCCGATGGTTAGCGAAATGCTCTGAAACACTCCAAAACATCATTTTGGGTCCAATGGACTAGAACCCCGAAATAGTGCATTTAGTCCCAAAACACAAGTTTTGCATCTTTTATGTGCTGAATGTTATTGAAATCATCCGAAACAGTAGAAAACATCATTTTGGGTCCAATGGACTAGAATGGAAGCTACACAACTTTGGTACCCCGATATAGTTTAGGACCATGTGTGGTTCGAGGACCGGTGGATGGTCGCTTCCTTGTGTGATGAGTGATTGACAACGTTGTGTGGACTGATTCTTGGCTAAGTATTGCGAGGTGCAGGTTGACTTGACTCGTGTTGGTGCGGTGAAGAACAAGCGAAGGTCGTTGCGGTGAGGCCTCCAGGTGTGGAGAAGACAAGTAGGCTTCGTTCGAGGGACCCGATGGCCAGTGGGGTCAAGTGCGAGCCGCATGGTGGCATGAACAGCAAGATGAAGTCGTGGACGGTTTCTTGGTAGAGCCTCAAAACCAAGGTCGAGCCGGGACTACGTGGGAGCCAAGTCATGAGTGGAGATTGGAGGAGGCTACACCGAGTTCGCGGGTTTTGTAGTGGTTCACCAGAAAACCACTGGTTACTCGGTTGAGCCACAAAACCGAGGTCAAGACTCGAGGAGGTGTGGCTAACCGGGCTTCAACCGCCCGAGAGGTGGTCGACACTGGGCGCCGGGCCGGTCTAACTTGCCTTAGGCGGTCGACCGCGGTCAGCCGAGATGCTTCGAAGCGGAGGACACGCGTCGGTATCGCAAGGTTTGCGTCGAGGCTAAGCAGGTTGCGGTTGCCGGGCATCCGTCCGATGAAGAAAATCTGAAGACTTCCAAATTCGCCCTTGAGGGGCTTGTATCCCTAGTGTTAAGTGAGGGTAGTTTAGTCTTTTGGGTGCCTCCTTATATACTCTTTGAGTGGATGGATGGCAGCCAACTCTTGGAACACTAGCTCATTTGTTTTTCCATTTTCGTTCTCCTTTTTCCCTAGTTTTTCCTAGGACTAGCTTGAGAGCTTCATGTGAGATCTTGAGAGAGGGATGGATGTTTGGGTGGCAAGCTAGACCTTGTACGAACCTTCATGGTATGTATAGATGGTTCGGCGTTGTTCCTCAAGGTGGTTTTCCCGTCCTTCTTTGCATTGATTTTCGGAGCTCTTTGTTGGCGGTGTTTTGAGGACGATTTCTTGGGGTCTTTGGTGGGTGTCACGTATGAGGATCTTGTGCCTCTTTGGCTGGTGACTTTGCCCCCAAATCTCTCTTGAATCGGACTCGATTTGGTGGTTTTTCGAGTTGGGCGAGTTCTTGACCTAGAGAGGCGATTTCTTCGATTCCTCTTGATTGTGAGCGATTCGGGTCAATTCCTTTGAGGTAGAGGTTGTCCAGGAGGTAACCCAGCTATTCCCGACATTTCGCTGCAATCCGTGGAGTGATTCGGGAGATCGGGCTCGAGGAAGTTGAGGTTTGACCCGCGGATTCGTTTTCTGGAAGGGGCGGTCTAACCGCCTGGAGGGGCGGTCTAACCACCCTGGGCTTTCCTGGTCAAAGTTTTGTTTCACCGGATTTTCCTCTGTGAGTGTGTTCGCCGTGATCGAGGGCGTCAGTGAAATTTCGGGTCGTTCTCGTGCCGGTTGCTAGGTGTTCTTGTTTGGAGTTCGCTGTTGGGTATAGGAGGTTAGACCGCCCCTGGTAGCCGGTCTAACCGCCCTAGGCCCTGGTGGAGTTTTGGTTTTCGCCAAGATTTTACGGTAGCTAGTATGGCCCACGACCGAGATCTCGTTGGTGGGCAGTGCTTTTGGTGCTGAAGAGGTGTTTGAGGATTTCTTGGTTGCACGGTGGAGGCGGTCTAACCGCCCCTATACTCGTCTAACGCCCCCTCCGACAGACGGCCGAGGTGTTTCACTGCCGTGTGCGTGTGTGTTGAGGTTCTGGTAGTGTTTGTTCCGAGGACCGAGCACTCCAAAGGGCTACGTGGTTTTGGCAAACGGAGGGTAGAAGTGCGGGCGTGTGATTTTGGGGTCCGACCGAGAGTTCATTTTGTTGAGTTTCAATCTCCTTCGAGAAGAATTTTATCGGCTCCCATTCACTCCCTCTCGTCGCCTAATCGGTCCTTCAAGTGGTATCGAGCGGTTTGGTCTTTGTTGACTCTAACCAGTCTAAGATCCAAGGATGGCGTATCAGAACGGGGTTCGGGTCCTCCACACTTCGATGGCAAGAACTACCAGATGTGGAGTAAGCGGATGGGAGCGTTCCTCTGCGGAAAGGGTCAGATCCTTTGGGATGTCACGGTGGACACAGGCTATGTCCAGCCGATGGACTTCCTCGCTCCAGATTGAGGGGCGATTCGACGCCAACAATAAGGCGGTCGACTACTTGTTTCATGCTTTGTGTCAGCCAGAGTTCGATCGGGTGCACACCGAGCACTCGGCTTGTAGAATTTGGACGGTGTTGAAGGAGGCTCGTGTTGGGAATGCCCAGGTTCAGGCATGGATGTATGCGACCTACCGGAGAGAGTACGAGAACTTCACTCATCTCCCGGTGAGTCCATCGATGCCTTGTTTCAAAGGTTCACGGTGGTTGTGAACAACATGAGGGCCAATGTGGACGTGCTCCCGTACGATGATCATGATAGAGCTGTCAAGCTCTTACACTCTTTGGATCGTACAATATGGGGCGGAAAGTTTGAGGCCATTGTCGAGTCGGAGAAGTATGACACTCTGACGGTGAACGAGTATTCTCAAGCTCAAGTCCGAGGTTGATAGGGGCATGACAGCCAAGCTCGAGGGTCCAACTGATTCCCATAGTCTTGCCCTCGTTGGTGGCTCGAAAGGAAAGGCTAACACTAACCCATCCACCAGGATGTTCTCATTGTCCTCTTTGATGTCTATGCCAGATGAGGAGTTCGACGTGCTTGGAGAGGACGAGCTGGCGCTCCTGACGAGGCAGTTCAAGAGGCTGCACGAGAACCGAGTGAACATGAGGAGGAACACGAGGACATGCTTCAAGTGCGGCAAGACTGGACACTATTTCGCAGAGTGTCAGAAGGTGAACAACCACGACAAGCACAAGTTCATGGACAAGAGGAAGTCCAAGAAGAAGGATCATGAACATGGGAAGAAGGCTCGGTATCTCAACGGCCTCTGTGTGACGGGCCTAAGCCTCAAGGACGACTTCTGTGGCATGGCTCGCAGTTCGAGCAGCAAGAGAAGCCAGAAGGACGCCTCGGACTTGGATTCTGATGATGAGGTATGTGATGAGCTCTCTTCTTTGCGCAAGGAGAATGAGGAGTTGGTTGACTTGCTTGATAATCACGATCACATGCTTAGAGAGGCTAAGAAGCTTAGGAAGGTGTAAAACCCCGGATTTTCATAGAAAATCCGAATCCCTGTACCATCGCGATAGTCCCTGGATCAGTGGCTATCGCGTACAGAACGTCTCACAGATGAATACACAAAGTCACACATCGCATCACATAAAGATAAAAGTACACAATTTTATTACATGTCTATTATGGAGTACATCAATACAAGCCTCTTGGCTGAATCGGAGTGAAAATTCTACGCAACGGTAGCTATCTTCTCAGAAGGGTCTCCATCTTTTATTCTTCCCGCCACAGGCAAACTTGAGCGAAGCGACGCATCACTCAGTCGTACCATCCGTCGGCGTTGTAGTCGAACTCGGTCTGCCTGACACCCAAAGTCTATCCCCCAAGGAGCGGATAGGTCCACGTCACCAACTGTATGCAGCTTTAAGTGGCCTAACTTCTAAAGGGAGGAAAAGAGACAAGGAAGCGGCTTTGGTTTCCTGTGCAGCAACAGCAGAGTATAAACAAGGTATCTCCAACAATATCCCCAGATCCCAAGTCTCTTAACACAGCTCGGAACCGCCTGGTCACCCAGGGGACCCGTCTCCACAACCAACTCCTGCCTAGGGTCGGTGCGAGAACTTCCTCTCCTCGCACCTCAATGATTGCAACCGGATCGACGAGGTAGATGGAGCCTCTCTCCTCTATCCGGCGACAACCACGGCTCACCACACACTCTCCTATAGGAGGAAGGTAGAAATCCCAAAACATGAGGAACGAACATGTCGTCTAGGCAGTGTCCATGACCGAGGACGCGGCTATAGCTATAGATCGAACAACTCTGCAGAGTGTGTACACCTGTACCCATCCCGGAATGGCACTCACGGTGTACCGATCGAGCCCATCCCACCGCGAACTCTGTGAGTTACGGTCCCATCCTCGCATCCGCCCTCAAACCGTCCCCCTCGTAAGGGACGACACGTGGAAATGCTCCCGTGTGGCCACACGGGAGTCGCTCTGAGAGGGTGGTCTCATCTCCACCGCTCCCCCACTGATACCCCACTATCCATCCTAAGCAGGTATGGTTCCGCACTTGCCGAGCTCAACTCGGCCCTAACCCCACGCTCGGCGGGGTGGTGTGTATGAAGTCCTATAGACAAGTTGATCCACTCGGTTTCAGACCGGGGCGAGCTCATATCCTCCAAGCGCAAGTAAAACCCCAACACCTAGGCTCCGAGAACGTAAGAGGGGTACACCGAGGAGTGCACTGCCCCCGATCCCATCGGTTGTTTCGAGCTCACCCCCGCCAAAGTACCCAAAACGCCTTCTCCTGCCGGTTTTACCCCACACACGCCAAGCACCACTATTCCCATCCCAACACATGCATCGCGAAGCTCGGCGTATATACACGCTCACATAAACATATATATACAGTAGTAGTAGGGCAATCAAGGATAGGGTAAACAAAGAGGCAATGCAAGGTTCATCAACATGCATACATAAAGTAGCGCTATACTTAGCAATGCCTAACGTGAACACAGGGGTGGGGTAGTCCTCATGGTGAAGTCGTCGGAAGTCGCATCTCGGGATCGCTCCCCGGCTCCAGCTGCTCCTAACAGCGCGAAAGGAAAAATAAATAGCGGTCCTATTGCAATTAACTCCAAAGAAAAGCAATTAAGAAGCAAAAGATAGCAAACACCACTCTAGCCCGGAGTTTAGGATTTTAGAAACTTTTTGGAAAAGGTTTCACAATTTTCAGAGTTAAAATGGATTTATTAAGGTTTTTCAAAGACAGAAATGATTTTCTGGAAATAAAAATACATTATACCCTTAAAACCCCCCAGCCACACCGGATCCCCGATTTCGTGCGGGGCGGCCATTGGCTCCCGCACGATCCGCGGCGGCGGCGGTGCCGTGAGGCGGTGTGGCCTGGGAAAGGAGTGGTCGCCGCACCGATCCGGCGGATCGGTCACGGTCACACTCGCAGGTGGTCCTCGTGCGCACGACCCCGCGGTTTCAATGGTGGCCCAAGGTATTTGACGGAATGCCCCTGAGGGCGACGGCGGCGTGCTACGACCTTGCCGGCGGCGAGGTCCCATCGCTACCGGGCCACCGGCTTCACACGATAGCCTCACGGGCTTCGCGGCTCGAAGGGCGCGCACTAGGGCGATGGCCGTGCCGCGGCGAGGTCGGCGCGCCGCGTGGCGGCGGCGCGGGCGTGCGGGCGGGGTGTTGGCGACTCTTCCGGCGGGAACGAGCGAACGCCAGCGACGGCGGCGCGAGGCAGCAAGACGCGCATGGTAAACACCCTTGCTAGGTTACGTGCCGCCCACGACAGGGCGTCGCGGCGGGGAACGCGGCGGAGCCCGGCTCGACAACATGGGTGGCGGCGAGCACGGCGTCCGCGGTTGGTTCACGGCGCGGTGTTCGCCGGTGATAAGGTGCTACCGCGCGTGGTAACGGTGTCCTCCTTGGCGCCGCGCGTGAACCCGCCACGGCGAGGCCGTGGCGGCGCGGGCATCCTAAACGCGGCGGCGAGGAATGGCGCAGGCGAAAAAGGACCAAAGGCCCGCCTTGTCCCCAGATTGGTGTGCGCGTGTGCTGGGGTGCACACTGGCCCAATGGCGTCGGACCCGCGCGGCCTCATGCGCGAACGCGAACGCGAGCGCGAACACGACGCGGCGTCGCGATCACGAGCGGCACGGCGTGGCGTACTACGGTGACAAGGAGGAATTAAGCCAGCGAGCGAGCGCGCGTCGATGAAGGCAGCGGCACCTGCAAGAACTCTCATCCCAGCCTGGCACGAAGGCCGGCATCACCAGCGGCGGCGCGGAGCATCGGGCGTTCCTCCTCGGCTCGATGGCCGGGCAACCACAAGAGGGGGGAAGCGGGTGTCCTCACCTCAGGCCACCGGCGTCAAGGCGTGGCGTAGTGCGGTGGTGCGGCTTGCCGGCGAGGAGGAAGAATAGGAAGGCGGCGGCGCGTCGTCGGGGAAGTAGAGGAAGTAGGGGGAAGTAGTCGTTCCCGGCGGGTCCGGCTCCTCCCACGGGCGGCTCCGGTCTTCGCGGCGGTCGGCGCTCCCACGGACGGCTCCAATTTCTCCCTCTCCCCCCTTCACTTCTCCTTCTCCTCCGGCGGGTTGGTGGCGGACAAGGGAGCGATTTCCCCCCTGAGGCGGCTAGGGTTGGGAGTTCCCCTGGGGGCTCGGCGGCGGCTTAAATAGCGGCGCGCGGCGCGGGACACGCGGACGGCTAGGATGCGCGGGGCACAAGGGCGGCGAGAGCCTTGTGGGCGCTCCCGCCTTTGCCTTTGGGCGTCAGCCAAAGGCAAAGGTTAGGGATGACGCGCGTGCGTCATCGCGGGGCCAGGGTGACGCGAGGCGCGGGGTCCGCTTGTCAGCGGCCCGGTCACGCACGCCGTAGGTGGTCGAGGCGGCGCTTGCGGGCGAATGGGCCTAAAGTGGCGTCGGGTGGATTAGGGGGTTGGCGGCCTGCTAAGCATAGGTGCGTTTTATCTTTTCATTAAACTACAGATTTGATTCAAATTTGAATTTCCCAAATCAAATTTGAATCCGCTCAAGAAATTCCAAATAAAATCCAAATGAAGATCCAGCTTATCACACTAGCAAGATATAAACCTAAAATTATTGATGGTGCCATATTAAATCTAGGAATTTCGGGGAAGAAACAAGAAGTCATCCTTATGTGTTGCATGAGCACTTTAAATTCAAATCAAGTTTTAGAAATTTCCCATTTTGCAAACAAACCAAACCTAAGGATGTTACAGAACTCCCCCCTCACAAGAATCTCGTCCCCGAGATTAAGAAGTTACCTCCGTTTCGAAGAGATGAGGGTATTTCTCCCTCAATGCGGACTCCTTCTCCCACGTTGCTTCGCGCTCGGAGTGATTACTCCATAGCACCTGCGGCGCGTGGTGGTGTTCCCCATTTCTCCGCCTAGATCCGAACCGGTACTCCAAGTACTCCAGGGTTTCCTGGACGTCGAGTGCCTGAGCGGGCACTCTCTTCTCAACGACCACACACTTCCAAAGCTGGGATACGTGGAACACCGGATGCACTCCGGCAAGCTCCGGAGGTAGCTCGAGCTTGTAAGCCACCTTCCCGACCCTTTTCACAATAGGGTAGGGGCCAACGTACCTAGGGGACAGCTTCCCCCTGATGTGGAACCTCTTCGTACCTCGGAGGGGTGACACCTTCAAGTAGACGTGATCTCCCACTTCAAACGAGACGTCTCTCCGTTTTGGATCCGCGTAGCTCTTCTTCCTGCTCTGAGCTATCTTCAGGTTCTCTCTGACTTTGGCGACATTTTCTTCGGCCTCTACAATGGCGGCGGGCCCGAAAAAGGTTCGCTCCCCCACCTCGGACCACATCAACGGTGTCCGACACTTCCTGCCGCAGAGGCTTCGAAAGGAGCCATCTTCAAGCTGGCCTGGTAGCCGTTGTTGTTCGAGAACTCGGCATAGGACAGACTCTTTTCCCAATCGGACCCGTAGGTCAACACGCAAGCCCTCAGTAAGTCTTCTAGGACTTGATTCACTCTCTCTGTCTGACCATCAGTCTGGGGGTGGAAAGCTGTGCTGTAGTTCAGCTCGGTGCCCATGGAAGCATGCAAACTCTTCCAGATCTGGGCGGTGAACTGAGGCCCTCTGTCCGACACAATGCTCCTCGGAGCTCCATGAAGCTTTAAAATATTGTCCACATACAGTTCCGCAAGCCGGCTCACGCTATAGTTCGTTTTCACGGGCAAGAAGTGCGCTACCTTGGTCAACCGATCGACAATCACCCAAATGGAGTCGTTTCCTTTCTGTGTGCGCGGTAACCCCACAATGAAGTCCATACTGATATCATCCCACTTCCACGTGGGTATCTCGAGCGGTTGCGTGAGACGGCAGGTCTCGTGTTCTCGCCTTCACTCGACACACGTGTCGCATCGAGCGACGTATTCAGCAATGTCTTCCTCATCTTTTCCCACCGAACTGCACTTCAAATCCTTGTACATCTTGGTGCAACCAGGGTGGATCGAGTATCGAGAGTCGTGAGCTTCTCTAAGAATCGAGTCCCGAATCTCCTTGTTCTGGGGTACGCAGATACGGTCCTTCAGCCACAGCGTGCCCTGGTCATCGAGGTGATAGTCGGCTGCTTTGCCTCTCTCCATCTGGCGTTTTACCTCTTGAATCTCCGGTCACTCCTTCTGAGCTTGACGGATCTGGTCTTCGAGTGTGTATTTCACCCTCAACTCATTCAACTGCCCCTCTTCTACTATCTCCAAACTCTCCACTCTTCATGTAAAGCCGGCTGTTCTTCACGCACCATCAGGTTGTTGCAGTAGTGCTTGCGGCTCAGAGCGTCGGCTACGACGTTTGCCTTGCCGGGGTGGTAGTGAATGTTCAGGTCGTAGTCCTTGATCAGCTCCAGCCACCTTCTCTGCCTCAGGTTCAATTCAGACTGGGTGAAGATATACTTCAGACTCTTGTGATCAGTATAAATGTCGCACTTGTTTCCCATCAGATAGTGCCTCCATATCTTCAAGGCGTGAATGACAGCGGCTAGCTCGAGGTCGTGTGTAGGGTAGTTCTCCTCATGCTTTCTAAGCTGCCGTGAGGCATAGGCTACCACCTTGCCTCCCTGCATCAACACGCAGCCGAGTCCCTGCCTTGATGCGTCACAGTACACCACGAAGTCCTTGTTCGCATCGGGCAAGGTTAGGACCGGCGTAGTGGTGAGGCGAGTCTTGAGCTCCTGGAAGCTGGCTTCACACTTGTCCGACCACACATACGGCGTGTTGCTCTTCAACAGTTCTGTCATGGGCTTGGCGATCTTCGAAAAGTTCTCGATGAATCGGCGGTAGTATCCGGCTAAACCGAGAAAACTGCGGATCTCTGTCACAGACTTTGGTGATTGCCACTTGGACACTGCTTCTATCTTGCTCGGGTCTACGGCCACTCCTTTGGCTGACAACACATGACCAAGAAAGGCGACTTCCTCCATCCAGAACTCACACTTGCTGAACTTGGCGTACAGCTGATGCTGCCTGAGCTTCCCCAACACGATCCTCAAGTGCTTCTCGTGCTCTTCTGCGGTTTGGGAGTAGACCAGTATATCGTCGATGAAGACGACAACACACTTGTCCAACTCATCCATGAAGACCTTGTTCATCATGTTCATGAAGTATGCCGGGGCATTTGTCAGGCCAAACGACACGACTGTGTACTCGTACTGCCCATACCGGGTTACAAACGCCGTCTTGTGGATGTCCTCCGGGCGAATCTTCATCTGGTGATAACCTGACCGGAGATCAATCTTGCTGAAGTATTTGGCTTGCCTTAGCTGATCCATCAGGTCATCGATCCTGGGTAGTGGGTACTTGTTCTTGATGGTTACCGCATTTAGGGCGCGGTAGTCGACGCACAGACGTTGAGTTCCGTCCTTCTTCGGAACGAACAGTGCCGGTGAACCCCAAGGTGAAGCACTTGGTCGGATGAACCCTTTCTCAAGTAGTGAGTCTAGCTCTGCCTTCAACAGTTTCAGCTCAACTTCTGCCATACGGTATGGACTCTGGGCTATCGGCGCCGTTCCCGGCACCAAGTTAATCACAAACTCTACATCACGATCGGGAGGTAGCCCGGGCAGGTCCTCCGAGAACACATCCTCATACTCACACTCATCAAGACATCCGATATGGCCTTCGTGTGAAGGTCGTACACCGCCGATGTCTCGAGACTTCATCGGCTCGAAGGTAACTCTCGTCCCGTCCGGGTGCACTAGAGTCACAAGTCTCGGCGAAGTGGAGATGACACCTTTGTGGGCAGTGATCCAATCCATCCCCAATATCATGTCAATACCATGGGAAGGCAGCACGGTCAGATCCCCATAGAACTTGTGGCCTTGGATGTCCACATCCACTCCCTTGCACAGCAGGGTGCATCGGATATCCCCGAGCGGAGAGCTCGTGATAATGGGAATCGATCGGGTGGTTGTAGGGAGGGAGAATTTGTTCACGAACCGAGAGGTAACATACGACCCGGTTGCACCGGTGTCGAAGAGAACCAGAGTAGAAGTACCACAAACTAAAAACTTACCGATCACGACGTGGGGCGTCGGCAGCCTCCTCCTCAGTAAGGTGGTTCAGCCTCCCACGGCCGGCAGCCGGCGGCGGTGCGGCCTGAGGAGGTCGGCCTCCTGGAGCAGGTGCCCTCGCGGGGGTGGCAGCGGCCTTCTTGTCGGGGCAGTCGTAGGACTTGTGGCCGGGCTTGCCACACGCGAAGCAGGTGACGGTGAAGCCTCCTGCGGCGGGTCTCGCGGTTCTCGGTGGAGCACAAGTGTAGCCTCCAGTCTGCTGGGGTAGCCGGGGTTCCTCCCTCCGGGGAACGGGCTACGTCCACCTCCTCGGAAGCCACGCCAGTGGTTGTGCCGAGCTCCCCTCGATGTTGCTCGTCCGCCCTCGGCTCGGAAGGATCGGCCTGGTCCCAATCTCCCATCCTCTTCTTGCCCCTCATGCGCTCGTGGCCCCTCCTCTCATCCTCGACCGCTGGCGACGCTGCTGACGAGATGGCGGCGACTTGTGCTCACTTGCCTTCGCCGGCGAAGGCCGTGGTGAAGGCCTCGCAGAACCGTAATCGCTTCTCGGTGTTGGTGTCGCCGGGGCATACCGCATCATCTTCATGAAGTGACGCCGACTCCTCAACCCTCATCGCACTGGTCATGGTGCGGAACTCCGCGCTTCATGGACCAGCAGTTCACCGGGAAGGTACTGCTCACGAAACGCCTCGCAGAACTCCTGCCAAGTGATGAATGCTGGGTTCGGGTGGGTGGCAGTGTATTTGTCCCACCATGCCTTGGCAGGACCCTCCAGGCGCGATAGCGACGAAGACTCCTCGCCTGAGCGCACGGTGAGGTCGAGCTTGGTCTCGATCACCCTCAGCCAGTCGTCGGCCTCGAGCGGGTCATCCGAGTAGCTGAAGGTGGGGGCCTTCAGACGGATGAACCTCTCGATCTTCCTCGTGAGATCCTCGTCCTGTGGAGCGACGCGGTTCCCTCCGTTGCCACGGTGCTCCATGGCTTCCGCCATCCTCTGCATCAGCTGAGTCTGGAGCGCCATCACCTCCACCAAGTTAGGTGGGGGTGGTGGGGGCTGGTCCGGCTCCGGCTGGCCTCGCTCGGCTCCTCCTTGCTCAACCTCGGCCTTAGGGTTCTCGGGCGGTGGTGGCGGTGCTCCGTCACCCCGGGCCCTAGCTCCCAAAGCTCCTCCACGCAGGGGTGGGCGTCCACGGCCACGTCTGCGTCCACGTCCCTGCTGGGCTTCCTCCTCAGCAGCTGCCTCCTCGAGGCGAGCCATCGGCCGGTTGGATCGGCGGATCGACATCCTTCTGTAAACATAAGAGATGGGGGAAGTTTACACACGTCACTCACCAACACACACATGAGTCTAAGGCAATCATGAAAATAATTCTAATTATAACCTACACACAAGGGGAAAAAGCATCAAGACATGAATAACTCCAATAAGATCCAAGCATACATCAAGCATGAATAATACACTTGCTCCCCTGAGGCTGACTCAGACCTTGGGGGTAGCAGCAACAAGTCAACACTCTAATACATCGGTACAATCTCAAAAGGGTAGTGTCTACATGGTGTGGCATGACTCTCTTCATGCACCGGAACATGCTCGCGGCTGCATGAAACAACTCATGGAAACTACTAGCACACTACACTACTCTAGGTCATGCCCCTCGCTAAGCTCTCTACTCAGTGCGCGGCCTCTTGTACGAGACGGGGTAGCGGTCCTCAGTGGGGTAGTCGGGCGGAAAGATCCGGGACACCAAGGCGTGAGCCTCTCGAACCTCCTCGGTCTCGACGGGGGTCGGCAGACGGGCCATCGGGCACAGGTGAAGCTTGAGGCGGGACTGGTGTAGCTCGAAGGTCTCGGTGTGGATCTCACGCTGAGACTCGGGGGGTAGCTCTCCGTTGAGCTCGAAGAGCTCGTCCACGCGAAGTGAGTCGGCGTCCTCCCAAGTCCTCCTCAGTCTCTCGGCCTTGTCTCTTAGGTAGACGGCCGTGCGTGTGAGCCACGCGATGTTGGCGACGTTGTCCGCCCGGCTCTTCTCCAGCTTCTCCACCTTGAGCCGCTCACAACCGAGCAGGTGAGCGCGTACCATGAGCAGGTCGTCCTTGCGCTCGAGCTTGTCCTTCAGCCTGTTTTGACTCGCTGTCAGCCTGCGGAGGTCCTCCTTGACGTGCAGCATCTCCTCACGTGTCCACTCCCTCTCTGACCGCAGCAGATAGTGGTCGCACGGTCGAGGCTCTGCTCGAGCTGGGGAACACGGTAGCGTAGGGCGCTGTTCTCTCCATTGGACACGCTGGGCTGGTATCGGCGGGCGTCGACGGTGGCGTCTCTGATCTGGCCAAAGAGTGTACGTGACTCGTCCTCCAGGCGGCGTGCATACTTGTCGAGGTCGACCAAGTAGCTGGCCGTCTCCACCAGGGTCTCGTCGGACTCGCGGAAGGGAGCAGCGCCGGCGTCCCCGATCCCTCGTACGAAGGAACTCCGTCCACGAGCGGTGCGAGGCGCCAGTAGTCTCGGGTAGCGGCCAAGCGTCCGGACTCAAGGAGGCGCCAGATCGCGCGAGAAGGCAGCCCAGTGCCTGGCGGCAGGCGACGTCCAGCGCGGTCGCGACGGTGAGTGCAGCGCTGTAGCAGACCTCTCCCTTGAACCCCGGGAGACTCGGGTGAGGGAGCACGGCGACCGTGCAGAGCACCATCCGCCCGGTCACGGCGGGTACGTACTCGGCGCGGTACGTGACGTAGGTCGGAGGGACTCCAAGCCTGAGATGGGCCCTCTCCATCCAGTGGCAGATCGCCCCGCACGTCTCGGGGGTGATCTCAGCGTCCTGGCGCTCCATCTCCTGTGAAACGCAAGAAATTTCTGTTAGCGCAGGTGAGTAAGAAGTTTTCAAAAAGGGAATGAGTTTTTATAACATAGCTCAAGGGTATAACTGTAAAAAGTAGAGCGTATAGAGTCCTATCTCTATCGACCTTTTCTTACGATCAAACATGCTCGATACCACCAGAAACCGCGGATTTTCATAGAAAATCCGAATCCCTGTACCATCACAATAGTCCCTGGATCAGTGGCTATCGCGCATGTAACGCTCCTCACGATGAATACACAAAGTCACAAATCGCATCACATAAAGATAAAAGTACACAATTTTATTACATGTCCATTATGGAGTACATCAATACAAGCCTCTTGGCTGAATCAGAGTGAAAATTCTACGCAATGGTAGCTATCTTCTCAGAAGGGTCTCCATCTTTTATTCTTCCCGCCACAGCAAACTTGAGCGAAGCCGATCCCCTCGGTCACCATCCGTCGGGCATTGCGATCCGAACTCGGTCTCGACTGCACCACACCCAAAGTCTATCCCCAAGGAGTGGGATAGGTCCACGTCACCAACTGTATGCAGCTTTAAGTGGCCTAACTTCTAAAGGGAGGAAAAGAGACAAGGAAGCGGCTTTGGTTTCCTGTGCAGCAGCAGCAGAGTATAAACAAGGTATCTCCAACAATATCCCCAGATCCCAAGTCTCTTAACACAGCTCGGAACCGCCTGGTCACCCAGGGGACCCGTCTCCACAACCTACTCCTGCCTAGGGTCGGTGCGAGAACTTCCTCTCCTCGCACCTCAATAATTGCAACCGGATCGACGAGGTAGATGGAGCCTCTCTCCTCTAGCCGGCTACAACCACGGCTCACCACACACTCTCCTATAGGGGGAAGGTAGAAATCCCAAAACATGAGGAACAAACATGTCGTCTAGGCAGTGTCCATGACCGAGGACGCGGCTATAGCTATAGATCGAACAACTCTGCAGAGTGTGTACACCTGTACCCATCCCGGAATGGCACTCGGCCGGTGTACGGCCGACCGAGCCCATCCTACCGGGCGAACTCTCGGTAGTTACGGTCCCATCCTGCATCCGGCCCTCAAAACTGTCCCCCCCTCAGAAGGGACGGCACCGGAACTGTGAAATGCTCCCGTATGGCCACACGGGAGTCGTTCTGAGAGGGTGGTCTCACCTCCTCCGCTCCCCCACTGATACTCCGCTATCCGTCCTAGGCAGGTATGGTTCCGCACTTGCCGAGCTCAACTCGGCCCTAACCCCACGCTCGGCGGGGTGGTGTGTATGAAGTCCTATAGACAAGTTGATCCACTCGGTTTCAGACCGGGGCGAGCTCATATCCTCCAAGCGCAAGGAAAACCCCAACACCTAGGCTCCGAATCAGAATAGAGGGGTACCCGAGGAGTGCACTGCCCCCGATCCCGGATCGGTTGTTTCGAGCTCACCCCGCCAAAGTACCCAAAACGCCTTCTCCTGCCGGTTTACCCACACACGCCAAGAACCACTATTCCCATCCCAACACATGCATCGTGGCTGGTATATACACGCTCACATAAACATATATACACAGTAGTAGTAGGGAAATCAAGGACAGGGTAAACAAAGAGGCAGTGCAAGGTTCATCAACATGCATACATAAAGTAGAGCGCTAGCAATTCTACTTAACAATGCCTAATAGGTATTTCAGAATCAGTCGGGCGTGAACCTGGGGTCGGGTAGTCCTCCGCGGTGAAGTCGTCGGCGAAGTCGTACTCCGGGATCAGCTCCCCGGCTCCAGCTGCTCCTAATAGCGCGAAAGGAAAAATAAATAGCGGTCCTATTGGAATTAACTCCAAAGAAAAGCAATTAAGAAGCAAAAGAGAGCAAACACCACCCTAGCCCGGAGTTTAGGATTTTAGAAACTTTCTGGAAAAGGTTTCACAATTTTCGGAGTTAAAATGGATTTATTAAGGTTTTTCAAAGAGAGAAATGATTTTCTGGAAATAAAAATACGTTATACCCTTAAAACCCCCCAGCCACACCGGATCCCCCGATTTCGGATCGGGTGCGGCCCGGCGCTCTGCGGCTCGCGTGCGCCCGGGCGGCCATTGGCTCCCGCACGCGATCCCGCGAGGGGCGGTGCGGCTTGGTGCCGTGAGGGCCGGTGTGTGGCCTGGGAAAGGAGTGGTGGGCCGCACCGGATCCGGGCGGATCGGCTACGGTCACACCGCGTGTGGTCCTCCGTGCACAGCACGACCCCCGCGGTTTCAATGGTGGCCCAAGGTATTTGACGGAATCCCCGAGGCGACGGCGTGTTACGACCTTGCCGTGGCGAGGTCCCATCGCTGGGCCACCGCTCGCACACACGATGGCCTCACGGGGCTTCCCGGGGTTGTTGGCTCGAAGGGACGCGCACTAAGGGGCGACGGCCGTCGCGGCGAGGTCGGCGCCGGCGTGGGCGCGGCGACGGGCGTGGCGGCGGTGTTGGCGACTCTTCCCAGTGCGGGAACGAGCGAACGCTTGTGCGACGGCGTGCGCGAGGCAGCGCGCACGCGCATGGTAAACACCCTTGCTAGGTTAGGTGCCGCCGCGGCTGTCGCGGCAATACGCGGCGAGCCCGGCTCGATGCCATGGGTGGCGGCGAGCACGGCGTCCGCGATTGGTTCACGAGCGTGCGTGCGGTGTTCGGCCGGTGATAAGGTGTGCCCGCGGCGGCCAGGGTAACGGTGTCCCTCCCCTTGGCGACCGCGTGCGTGACCTACCCGGCCACGGCGAGGTCGTGGCGGCGCGGGCATCCTAAACGCGGCGGCGAGGAACGGTGCAGGCGAAAAAGGACCAAAGGCCCGGCCTTGTCCCCAGATTGGTGTCTTGGCGTGTCTTTGGGGTGCACACCGCGCAGGCGTCGAACGCTGTGCGCTCGTCGCGGCGCGAACACGAACGCGAGCGCGAACACGACGCGGCGTCGCGATCATGGTGACAAGGAGGAATTAAGCCAGCGAGCGAGCGCGCGTCGATGAAGGCAGCGGCACCTGCAAGAACTCTCATCCCAGGCTGGCACGAAGGCCGGCATCACCAGCGGCGGCGCGGCGGCGCGGAGCATCGGGCGTTCCTACTCGGCTCGATGGCCGGGGCAACCACAAGAGGGGGGAAGCGGGTGTCCTCACCTCTGTGGCCACTGGCCGAAGTGCAGGCGTCGGCGTAGTGCGGTGGTGCGGCTTGCCGGCGAGGAGGAAGAAGAGGAAGGCGGCGGCGCGTCGTCGGGGAAGTAGAGGAAGTAGGGGGAAGTAGTCGTTCCCGGCGGGTCCGGCTCCTCCCACGGGCGGCTCCGGTCTTCGCGGCGGTCGGCGCTCCCACGGGCGGCTCCAATTTCTCCCTCTCCCCCTTCACTTCTCCTTCTCCTCCGGCGGGTTGGTGGCGGACAGGGGAGCGATTTCCCCCCTGAGGCGGCTAGGGTTGGGAGTTCCTTTGGGGGCTCGGCGGCGGCTTAAATAGCGGCGCGCGGCGCGGGACACGCGGACGGCTAGGATGCGCCGAGGGCGCGCGGCACGCCGCGGCGGCGAGCCTTGCGGCCGGCGCTCCCACGCCTTTGCCTTTGGGCGTCAGCCAAAGGCAAAGGTTAGGGATGACGCGCGTGCGTCATCGCGGGGCGTGGTAACGCGAGCGCGGGTCCGCTTGTCACGTCCGGCGCCGCTGCCGTGTGGTGGGCGAGGCGGCTTGCTTCTTGGGCCGAATGGGCCTAAAGTGGCGTCGGGTGGATTAGGGGGTTGGGGGCCTGCTAAGCATAGGTGCGTTTTATCTTTTCTTTAAACTACAGATTTGATTCAAATTTGAATTTCCCAAATCAAATTTGAATCCACTCAAGAAATTCTAAATAAAATCCAAATGAAGATCCAGCTTATCACACTAGCAAGATATAAACCTAAAATTATTGATGGTGCCATATTAAATCTAGGAATTTCGGGGAAGAAACAAGAAGTCATCCTTATGTGTTGCATGAGCACTTTAAATTCAAATCAAGTTTTAGAAATTTCCCATTTTGCAAACAAACCAAATCTAAGGATGTTACAGAAGGAGCTTAGATCTTTGCTCGAGGATGCTAGGACTAGAGTGGCTGAGCTAGAAACACAGGTTCTTGATAGCAAGCTTGAAATTGATTCTCTTAAGGCTAGCCCTGTTGTTTCTGATGAGAATGATTGTGCTGATTGCTCTGCTTTCCTGGCTGACTTGACTGATCTTAGGGAGAAGTATGCCTCCAAGTGTGAGGAACTAGATGTGCTTAGGGTTGAGTTGGCTGAGCTACAATCTAGACCCACTTTGCTTGGCGCTTGCACTTCTTGCCCTGGTTTGCATGAGAAAATTGTTGAGCTTCGTTCTCGCATTGTTTTGCTTGAGGCTGATTTGAAAGTACCTATTCCTACTTCTTGTTCTACATGTGAGTTGCATGCTATGAAGAATTTGGATCTTGCAAAATGTGTTGGTCGCTTGCAAGATGAGAATGATAAGTTGCGTGAAGCGCTGAGTTGGTTGTCGAGTCAAGAACCTCAGCTTGGTATGATGATTGCTAGCTGTAAGCGCTTTGATGGTTGGACTTTGGGTTTGGATAAGATTGGTGAGGGCAGTGGTGAGAGAGAAGGGAACTTTGGGAATGTTTCAGTTCCACCACAACCCACACCCAAAGACATGTTTGCATCCAAGCCAAACCAACCAAGAGAAAAACCGAGTGAGAAGGCAAGTGAAAAGCCTAGTGAGAAACCAAGTGAGAAGCCTTGTGAAGAGCCTCATCCCAAGCCTAAGCCCAGATCAATCTGTTTCCATTGTGAGTTTTGTGGAAAAGATGGTCACAAGAGAGAGTTTTGCTATAAGAGAAAGAGAGAGGCAAGAATGGCTAAGGAGTAGGCTAACAAGGACAAGTACCACCCTTCTCATGGTGTGCCTGAGCCTCGTATGCCACTACCTAAGGGAAAGGGCTTTGTGTGTAAGGTTCCGGCATGGGGAGATGAGAAATCCCATAGCCGCGGTGGTGGTCTGGAGAGGGCGGTCAGACCGGCCAGGCATGGCGGTCAGACCGGCCGCCAGGCAGGCTGCCGACCCGGCCGCTAGGCTGACCGCCTCCCTAGATTTCTGGGCGCCTGCTTCCGAGGTCGTGATGCTGGTGGTTTCAGTTCCCTTGGTCATGGTGCAGATGGTAGACACTTTGAGTCTGGTGGTGTTGAGTTTGCTGGACGTTCTCCACCTCGTGATCAATACGAGTTTGGGAGAGGTCGCAGCTTTGAGTCTCAGAGGGGCTACGGATCATGCTTTCCTTTTCGTGGTACTCGTACTCCTCCAGTGAGACGAGAGTGGTTTTCCCATGGTGGTTCTAGGTTTGATAGGTTTGACAGGATGGATCGCAGTTTTGATAGGCGCGGTAGGATGGATGTTGCTAACCCTACTTTTGAGGAAATGGCCCGACACTGGTTTCACACCTTTGGGACTAGCCCCAGTGTTGAGTCATTTGCTCGTTCTCGCTCTTGGTTTTGAGTTGCAAGTGGGAGGCCCGGAGAACATTTGGTTGATATGGGGGGTGGTTCTCCGGCCTCATACCCCGGTGGTGACATGGAGGTACATCACTTTCGGGGATGGTGGACAAGGATAAGTGACTTTCGAAGAAATGATAAAGGTATGTGAATTTGTGACCTTCAAGTGTGTGGCCTTGGTCAAGCCACTTGGTTCTTTTTGCTCTTTGCCCTATCTCATGTGTGTAAGGTGAGCTTTGTACGCTCTTTGGCCTTAATGCTTGAGTTTAGGGGGAGCTTGTGGGTTTTGTGCTCCTTTGCTCTTTTGCCGGTGGTGTCGAGCCCTTTTCGCCTCCCCTCGAGGAGCCGGTCTTTTGTGAGCTTTGTGTGTGTGGTTGGTTTCCTAAGTTGGTGGTGAAGCTCCTTTGTAGCATATGTATAGTTTCCTTTGTGCATTTCTTGCATTTGGCATGGCATATGTAACATGATTTATAGGCATCCCTGTATCTTAGATTGCATGCATTTTGTATCATATGCATTGGATAGGAAAAGCTTCTCCTATATACATTGTTCACCATGGGATGCTATATATGTCTTTGTAAGCTTGTTTGGTATGCTATGGTTAGTTTGGCTTAGCTCTTGATGATCTTGATGAATAATCCATGGTTGATGGCTATGTTTTTTAAAAAAATGTCACATGTATGCTCTCTCATGTGTAAATGCCTTTATATGATCTTGACCTGTTTTAGTGGCTTTGCTGTGCTTAATTTGTGGTTGGATAGCTAGTTTATTGATCATATGGGGCCAAAGGCTCATTTGCCATCATGAATGTTTAGCCCTCTTGCTTTATCTTGTGGAGGGGCATAAGTTCCTTTTTGTCGCAAAGACATTTCATGTACCAATTATGAATCTGAAAATGAAATGTAAAATGCTTGGAAAATATGCTCCCATGTCATATGTGCTAAATTTAATTTGCTTTGGGTGCTAAACCGTTGCATGATGCCTACCAATGAGAAGTCTCATATATAGAAGTAGGCACATGGCTCGGTGGCTTTGACATAACATGAGGTGCTTGTGGGTGTTTGTGATGGTCTTATGATTAGAATGGCTGTCCTAGCATGAAGTTTGTATGGCTTTGCCATTTCGATATGTTTTGCTCATGTTTAGGTTTTTGCTTATGAGAGAGTAACTTTTCGCAAAATTACTCAAATCCTTTTTAGCCTTGTCTAATGGTTGTGAAACTTGGTGATCATGTAGTTAAGGTCATTACGAACCTGTAGAGTATCTAACATGCTCATTTGGACTTGTGTAGCCTCTTGTGATGAATTTTGTATATTTGAGAAGCTATATGTTGAAACTTTTCGCATTTTGCCTTGATTCATGCATTGTCAACAAGGGGAGAAGTTTGTGCATGCTTTGGGCACCTGGGAGTGTTTGGAAGGTGTTCCAATTGGTTCGGGCAAATTTTGAGCAGTTTGGTGCAGGGCCGGTCTCTTGGGGCGGTCTAACCGCCCCCTGGCGGTCAGTTGAGGTGCAGGCGGTCTAACCGCCCTGTGAAGGCGGTCTAACCGCCCTGGGCATGTTGAGCAGTTTTTGCTCTTTGCTGCATTCCCGTGTTGCATTGCTGCATTAGTTTAGGGGGAGTGTGCTTTGGCTCAGGGGGAGCTCTTTGTGGTGTTCGAGCTTTGGTTCGGTGGTTTGCGCTCTTTGTTTGAGCATGGTTTTGTCTCGGATGTGTCGAGCCGTTGCCCTTGCCTAAGGGGTCCGAGACTTGTCTTCTTCAAGTGATCTTGCTCTTCGCCTTTCTTTGGCTTTCGATCGCTTGTTGAGTTTTCTTTTTATTTGTTTCTTTTCTTTTTCTTTTTTCTTATGTTACTTCATGTGGGTGTTGTCAATGCACTCATCAAGGGGGAGATTGAGGACCATGTGTGGTTCGAGGACCGGTGGATGGTCGCTTCCTTGTGTGATGAGTGATTGACAACGCTTGTGGACCGATTCTTGGCTAAGTATTGCAGTGCGGTTGCGGCTTGACTCGTGTTGGTGCGGGTGAAGAACAAGCGCGAAAGGTCGTTGCGGTGAGGCCTCAGTGTGGAGAAGACAAGTAGGCTTGGTTCGAGGACCCGGTGGCCAGTGGGGTCAAGTGCGAGCCGCATGGTGGCATGAACAGCAAGATGAAGTCGTGGACGGTTTCTTGGTAGAGCCTCAAAACCAAGGTCGAGCCGGGACTATGTGGGAGCCAAGTCATGAGTGGAGATTGGCGGAGGCTACACCGAGTTCGGGGTTTGCGGTGGTTCACCGAGAAAACCTTTGGGTTACTCGGTTGAGCCACAAAAGCGAGGCCGCAGACTCGGCAGGAGGTGTGGCCAGCCAGTTCAACCGCGGGAGGGGCGGTCGAGGACCGCTGGGCGGTCGGTGCTCGGGCGGTCTAACCGCCCGAGGCGATCGGCCGCTCTGATCGCTGGCCGAGATGCTTGAGCGGAGGACACGCGTCGGGATCGCAAGGTTTGCGTCGAGGCTAAGCAGGTTGCGGTCGCCGGGCATCCGTTTGATGAAGAAAATCTGAAGACTTCCAAATTCGCCCTTGAGGGGCTTGTATCCCTAGTGTTAAGTGAGGGTAGTTTAGTCTTTTGGGTGCCTCCATGTATACTCTTTGAGTGGATGGATGGCAGCCAACTCTTGGAACCCTAGCTCATTTGTTTTTCCATTTTCGTTCTCCTTTTCCCTAGTTTTTCCTAGGACTAGCTTGACAGCTTCATGTGAGATCTTTAGAGAGGGATGGATGTTTGGGTGGCAAGGTAGACCTTGTACGAACCTTCATGGTATGTATAGATGGTTCGGCGTTGTTCCTCAAGGTGGTTTTCCCGTCCTTCTTTGCGTTGAATTTCAGAGCTCTTTGTTGGCGGTGTTTTGAGGATGATTTCTTGGGGTCTTTGGTGGGTGTCACGTATGAGGATCTTGTGCCTCTTTGGCTGGTGACTTTGCCCCCAAATCTCTCTTGAATCGGACTCGATTTGGTGGTTTTTCGAGTTGGGCGAGTTCTTGACCTAGAGAGGCAATTTCTTCGATTCCTCTTGATTGTGAGCGATTCGGGTCAATTCCTTTGAGGTAGAGGTTGTCCAGGAGGTAACCCAGCTATTCCCAAAGTTTCGCTGCAATCCGTGGAGTGATTCGGGAGATCGGGCGCAAGGAAGTTGAGGTTTGACCCGCGGATTCGTTTTCTGGAAGGGGCGGTCTAACCGCCTGGAGGGGGTGGTCTAACCGCCCTGGGCTTTCGAGGTCAAAGTTTTGTTTCGCCAGATTTTCCTCTGTGA
This sequence comes from Cenchrus purpureus, assembly GCA_022644695.1. Taxonomy (NCBI): domain Eukaryota; kingdom Viridiplantae; phylum Streptophyta; class Magnoliopsida; order Poales; family Poaceae; genus Cenchrus; species Cenchrus purpureus. The sequence goes on along the minus strand of CP053458.1, from coordinate 64,980,841 downwards.
GTGTGTTTGCCTTGATCAGAGGAGCGTTTGGGTGAAATTTCGGGTCGTTCTCGTGCCGGTTGCTAGGTGTTCTTGTTTGGAGTTAGCTGCTGGGTACAGGAGGTTAGACCGCCCCTGGTAGCCGGTCTAACCGCCCCTAGGCCCCTGGGTGGAGTTTTGGTTTTCGCCAAGATTTTCTGGTAGCTAGCATGGCCCTTGAAGGACCGATACGGCAAACCAGAGAGGGGGGAGTGAATGGGAGCCGATAAAAATTTTTCTCGAAGGAGATGGAAACTCCAACAAGATGAACGCGGCTTCCAACACACGTCTCCAACTCACTACCCAAGTTGGCCAAGCCCACGTAGCCACTGGAGTGCCACTTGACCTAGGAACCAACACACAACCTTCCGACCCGAGAACGCAGCGGAACACCAAACCTCGAGTCTACAGACCAACACCGGTCAGACCGGTGAGCACCACCGGTCAGACCGGTCCCTGCTGGTGAAACTGGGCAACTTTCACTAAGTGGCTCCACATCGGTCAGACCGGTGAGACACAAGAGTAAGCACAAGAACAAGTACAAGGACGAGCGATGATCGAGAAGAAGGAGAGCCGAGGCAAGGCCCGAGCGATGGTTGGAGCGAGCGACGTCGACTCCAGTTCCGCGTACTCCACCTCGAGCTCGAGCAGCAGTGAGGATGAAGGTGATCGTCGCAAGAGCAAGAAGTCGTCCAAGAATCTGAGCGGGCTAAGCTGCTTCACGAGAGACGGCTTCTGCACCATGGCGCTGAGCTCCGGCAGCAAGAAGAGCACACAGAGCAACTCGACTCGATTCGACGACGGGATGAACTTCCTTCGCGCCAGGAGAATGAGAGGCTTGGCACTTTGCTTGATAACGTGATGACATGCTTAGAGAGGCCAAGAAAATGAGAAAAGAGCTTAGGGCTTCACTCGAGGATGCTAGGACTAGAGTGGCTGAGCTAGAGACACAGGTGCTTGATAGCAAGCTTGAGATTGATTCCCTTAAGGCTAGCCCTGTTGTTTCGGATGAGGTTGATTGTGCTGATTGCTCCATCTTTCTTGCTGATCTTGCTTTGTTTAAGGAGAAGCATGCCTCCAAGTGTGAGGAACTAGATGTGCCTAGGGTTGAAGTGGCTGAGCTAAAATCTAGACCTTTTTTGCTAGGTGCTTGCACTTCTTGCCCTGTTTTGCATGCTAAGATTGATGAGATGCATGCTTACACTAGATCTCTTGAGACTAAGCTGAAAGAACCCATGCCTACATCATGCTCTACCTGTGAAATGCATGCTTTGAAGAATTTGGAACTTGCACATTATGTTGACCGTTTGCAGGATGAGAATGATGAGCTGAGAAAGTTGATGGGTTGGTTGTATGGTCATGAGCCTCAGTTGAGGATGATGATCGAGGCATTTAAGAGGCAGGATGGTGAGGGACTTGGGGCAAACAAGGTTGGTGAGGGAAGTGGAGAATATCACAGCCACCAAAACCCACCACAAAATGATTTCCCCCCAAAACCTAACCATCTTAGGAACCGACTAGACACAACCCCAGCTCCACCCGTGTTTCCTACACCCACAAATGATCTCCAAAAGCCTATCAAGTTTGTGAGCACTTCGGGGAGAGTGTTCTTTGGGAAGGAAAGTGAGAAGGCTAGTGAAGGGAAACCGGTGGAGGAGTTGAGTGGAGAGAAACCAAGTGAGCAGCCACATCCCAAGCCTAAGCCTAAGCTTGTGAGGTTCCATTGTGGCTATTGTGGGAGAGATGGCCATAAGGATGAGTTTTGCTTCAAGAGGAAGCGAGAGAGAGAATGGCAAAGGAGTGGGCTAACAAGGACAAGTACCACCCTTCCGATGGTGTACTTGAGCCTCGTGTGCAGATGCCTGTACAAGGCGAGTGTGAGGCAGTTCGGGCTTGGGGAGAGCGGAAGGCTGTTGGAGGTGTCTTGTGTCAGGTCACCGGTCATGTGGAGCACCGGCCGAGTGGGTGCAGGCCCGACAAGCGCTTTTGGGTTTCGTGCTCGTCGTGCGATGGTTGTTTCTGGAGGTCGTGGTTCTGGTGGTTGGGCTGGAGAGTTTGCAGGTGGTCAGGTTGCTAGGCGTTCTCCCCCTCAAGTTCACTACGGGGATGGGAGGAGTCGTAGCTTTGAGAAGGAGAGTAGGGACGTTCCACGGGCTTTCTTTCGTGGTTTTGGTCCTCCTCCAGCGAGAGAGGGGTGGTTCCCTCAGGGTGGTTACCATGGTGGTGATCGTGGAGGTAGCTTTGGTAGGAGAGATGTTTTGGTTGGTGCTAACCCCACTTTCGAGCAAATGGCTCTCGGCTTTGGTTTTACTCTTTTGGTACTAACCCCAGTGCTGAGTCGTTTGTTCGCTCACTTGCTCGTTCGAATTTCGGTGGGAGACTTGAAGAACATTTGGTTGATTGACTCCGGTTGCTCGAGGCATATGACCGGAGGCAGTGGTTCTCAAGTCTCGTCCGGTGACAAGGAGGTACATCACTTTTGGGGACAATGGGCGTGGGCGTGTGAGGTGAGATCAAAGTGAGTGACAAGATCACCGAGGCGTGTTGCTCTTGTTCAATCGCTGGGGTACAATTTGCTTTGTGTCCCGATTGTTGGATGAGGGTTTTGAGGTGTTGTTTCGCCGGTGGTTCTCGGATCTTGGACTCTCGAGGGGACCTTGCCTGTATGGTCGTTCGAGGGTCGGTGTTTCGTGCTGATTTTCTCGGTCTTGGTGTGGGCGTTGTTTCTTGGCTGGTTCTTCAGTGAGTTGTGGAGGTGGCATAGGAAGTTGGGTCACTTGAGCTTTGACCTTTTGTCTCGCTTGAGTAAACTCAATTTGGTCCGAGGATTGCCACGGTTGAGGCTTGAGAAAGAGTTGGTTTGTCTTGCCGTGTAGGCATGCCAAGATGGTAGCCTCTTCTCACCCTCTCACCGATGTGATGATGAGCGTCCATGCGAGCTGCTCCATATGGACCTTGTTGGCCCTCGTGTGCAATCTGCGGTGGGAAGTGGTATGTCCTTGTTGTGGTGGACGACTACTCTCGGTATGCATGGGTGTTCTTTCTCGAGGATAAGGGGGAGAAGTTTGGTTTTGTTCGAGATCTAGTCTTGAGGTTGAGAAACGAGAGGCACGGAGATGTCATACGAGCTATCCGCGGTGATAATGGCTCGGAATTCAGAAACTCTCGTTTCGAAACCTTTTGCCATGACTTGGGTCTTGAGCACCGCCGTTTTCGAGTCCGTATCGCCTCCCCAGAATGGTGTTGTGGAAAGGAAGAACAGGACCTTGTGCGAGATGGCTCGGACAATGCTTGATGAGCATAGGACTCCGAGGAGGTATTGGGCTCAGGCGGTGAATACCGCGTGCTATGTGTCAAACAGGATCTACCTCAGAGTGCACAAGAAGAAGACATGCTATGAGTTGATGCATGGTCGCACACCCAAGGTGAGTCACTTCCATGTCTGTGGTTGCAAGTGCTTTATTCTGAAGAAAGGCAGGAAGTTGGATAAGTTTGAGGCTAGGTCTGTCGATGGTATTTTCTTTGGTTATGCATCTCATTCTAGAGCATATCGTGTGCTCAATCTTGAAACTAACCAAATCGTGGAGACTTGCGAGGTAACCTTCGACAAGACAGAGCCACGTAGTCAGCTTGTCTTTGAGTGTGCAGGTGATGATGAGCTTGGCGAGGAGATCTTTCAGGAGGAGGAGCATGAACATGGAGACGATGAAGATGGCGGTGTGGTGCCCCCGACTGAACATATACCCACTACTTCGACTACGGTGATGGACGGACCCTCTAGAAAACTTACGACGACAAATCAAGAACGAGGAGAAGCTGATGTTGAGGGGGAGGTAGCATCGAGGCGAGAACCTCCCCGGCGAGTACAAGTGGATCACCCAGCTTCGAGGATCATCGGCGACATGAATGAACGCACTACACGGTCGAGGGTTCGAAACAATTCTCATTTCGCTCATGCTGCATTTGTTGCTACTTTTGAGCCTAAAGACATTGGACGCGCACTATCTGATCACAATTGGGTTAATTCGATGCATGAGGAGTTGGAGAACTTTGAGAGGAATCAGGTTTGGGAGTTGGTTGACCCTCCCCCAGGGTGTAAGCCGATTGGTACAAAGTGGGTGTGGAAGAACAAAGAGGGAGAGAAAGGTGAGGTTGTGAGGAACAAGTCGAGGCTTGTTGCTCAAGGGTTCAGTCAGAAGGAGGGGATCGACTACGAGGAGACCTTTGCTCCGTGAGCTGTTTGGAGGCGATTAGGATCCTTCTAGCCTTTTCCGTGGCTAAAGGGTTCAAGTTGCAACAAATGGATGTGAAGAGTGCTTTTCTGAATGGTGTGTTGGAGGAAGAAGTGTATGTGAGGCAACCTCCGGGGTTTGAGAGTGAGAAGTACCCCCATCGGGTGTACAAGTTGAGGAAGGCGCTGTATGGGTTGAACCAGGCGCCTAGAGCTTGGTATGGTAGGTTGAGGGGGTTCTTGTTTGAGAGAGGTTTTGAGATGGGGAAGGTCGATCGGACCTTGTTTTCTTGAGGCGAGGCGGAGATATCCCGATTGTGCGGTGTCGTGGATGATATTGTCTTTGGTGGCTCGTCTAACTCTCTTGTTGCAAGGTTTGCAGATGATATGAGCAGGGAATTTGAGATGAGCATGATGGGCGAGTTGCAGTTCTTCCTCGGGCTACAAATCAAACAATCAAAGGAAGGAACATTTGTGCACCAGGCTAAGTACACTAAGGACATTGTGCGAAAGTTCAAGATGGAGGACTCCAAGGCTATGACGACGCCGATGAGTACAACGGCTCTTGATGCGGACGAGGAAGGTGAACATGTGGACCAAAGTCTGGAGCATGATCGGGTCACTCCTCTACTTGACGGCGACGAGGCCGGACATACAGTTCTCGGTGTGTCTGTGCGCTCGTTTTCAAGCGTCTCCGAGGACTTCGCATCGGCAAGCGGTGAAGAGAATTTTCAGGTACTTGCGTCACACTCCCGACTTCGGCCTTTGGTACTCCGCGTCCTCTTCTTTGGCGCTTCATGGTTTTTCAGACGCGGATTTTGCCGGGTGTCGGTTGGATAGGAAGTCCACCTCACAGGACTTGCCAGTTTTTGGGTTCTTCTTTGGTGTCTTGGTCTTCCCGCAAACAATCGAGTGTTGCTCAATCCACTACCGAGGCCGAGTATGTTGCCGCTGCTAGTTGTTGCTCTCAGCTCCTTTGGATTTCATACACCATGAGTGACTTTGGTGAGGAGTATACCCATGTCCCACTTCAATGTGATAGCACTAGTGCCATAAGTGTTGCAAAGAACCCAGTGCTCCATTCCAAAACCAAGCACATAGAAGTGAGGTACCATTTTCTGAGAGACAACGTAGAGAAAGGAAAGATAGCTTTGATCCATGTACCCACACATGACCAACTAGCCGATATTTTCACCAAACCCCTAGATCAAGCAACTTTCACTCGTTTGCGGGGGGAACTTGGTGTGTGTTTGATTTCTTGAGTTGGGTGTGTGGGAGCTCCTTTGTAGCATATGTATAGCTTTCCTTTGTGCATTTCTTGCATTTGGCATGGCATATGTAACATGATGTATAGGCATCCTTGTATCTTAGATTGCATGCATTTTGAATCATATGCATTGGTTAGGAAAAGCTTCTCTCATACACATTGTTCACCATGGAATGAGATATATGTCATTGTGAGCTTGTTTGGTATGCTATGGTTAGTTTGGCTTAGCTCTTGATGATCTTGATGAATAATCCATGGTTGATGGCTATGTTTTTGAAAAATGTCACATGTATGCTCTCTCATGTGTAAATGCCTTCATATGATCTTGACATGTTTTAGTGGCTTTGCTATGCTTAATTTGTGGTTGGATAGCTAGTTTATTGATCATATGGGGCCAAAGGCTCATTTGCCATCATGAATGTTTAGCCCTCTTGATTCATCTTGTGGAGGGGCATAAGTTCCTTTTTGTCGCAAAGACATTTCATGTACCATTTATAAATCTGAAAATGAAATGAAAAATGCTTGGAAAATATGCTCCCATGTCATATGTGCTGAATTTAATTTGCTTTGGGTGCTAAACCGTTGCATGATGCCTACCAATGAGAAGTCTCATACATAGAAGTAGGCACATGGCTCGGTGGCTTTGACATGACATGAGGTGCTTGTGGGTGTTTGTGATGGTCGTATGATTAGAATGGCTGTCCTAGCATGAAGTTTGTGTGGCTTTGCCTTTTTGATATGTTTTGATCATGTTTAGGAATTTGCTCATGAGAGGCAAGTTTTTCGCAAAATTGCCCAAATCCATCTTAGCTTCGTCCAATGGTTGTGAAACTTGGTGATCATGTAGTTGAGGTCGATACGAAGCTATAGAGTATCTAACTTGCTCATTTGGACATGTGTAGCATTCTTTGTTAAATTTTGTCTATTTGAGAAGCTCTAGGTTGAAATTTTTGCATTTTTGGTTTGATTCATGCATTGCCAACAAGGGGGAGAAGTTTGAGCTTGAAATGGCTTGCTGGATGCATTTAGAAGGTTTTCAGGTGGTTTCGAGCCATTTCTTGGCTCTGTGCACCGTCCGACGGCCGGGGTCACCGGTCTGACCGGTGTGAGTGCTGGTCCTGTGCACATCTTAGGCACCGGTCTGACCGGTGGTGATGACCGGTCTGACCGGTGTGAGCTGAAGTTGCTGCAGCTGCCCTGTTTTCAACTGGTTTGCATGCATTCGTCCAGGGGGAGGTGCATTGGTTCAGGGGGAGCTTGCATGTGTGCAGGGGGAGCTCCTTGTGGTTTTTCGAGCTTTGATTCGGTGGTTTACGCTCTTTGCTTGAGCCTTGCTTTGTCTCGGATGTGTCGAGCCGTTGCCCTTGCCTAAGGGGTCCGAGACTTGTCTTTTTCAAGTGATCTTGCTCTTTGCCTTTGTTTGGCTTTCGATCGCTTGTTGGAGTTTCTCTTTGTTCGTTTCTTTTCTTTTTCTTTTCTTTTTTGTTACTTTCGTGTGGGTGTTGTCAATGCACTCATCAAGGGGGAGATTGAGGACCATGTGTGGTTCGAGGACCGGTGGATGGTCGCTTCCTTGTGTGATGAGTGATTGACAACGTTGTGTGGACTGATTCTTGGCTAAGTATTGCAGGTGCAGGTTGCGGCTTGACTGGTGTTGGTGCAGGTGAAGAACAAGCGCGAAAGGTCGCTGGTGAGGCCTCCGGTGTGGAGAAGACAAGTAGGCTTCTCGAGGACCCGTGGCCGGGGTCAAGTGCGGCCGCATGGTGGCATGAACGGCAAGATGAAGTCATGGACGGTTTCTTGGTTGAGCCTCAAAACCAAGGTTGAGCCGGGACTACATGAGAGCCGAGTCATGAGTGGAGATTGGCGGAGGCTACACCAAGTTCATGGGTTTCCGGTGGTTCACCGAAAACCACGGGTTCCTTGGTTGATCCACAAAGCCAAGACCGAGAACCGAAGACGGTCTTCTGCAGGCTCCAGACCGGTCGGCCGGTGGGTGCCGATCGGCGATGGGGAGCACCGGTCGACCGGTGTGCGACAGCGCGGTCAGGAGACTTTGAGCGGAGGACACGCGCCGGGATCGCATGGCTTGCGTCGAGGCTACGCAGTGCGAGCATCCATCCGATGGTGAAGACATGAAGACTTCCAAATCCGCCCTTGAGGGGCTTGTATCCCTAGTTATTAGGAAAGGGCATTTTAGACTTTCGGTTGCCTCCATATAACCCAAGAGGTGAGAGGATGGGAGCCAACTCTTGGAACCCTAGCTCATTTGTTTTCCCATTTTCCTTCCTATTTTCCTTAGGATTTCCATAGGACTAGCTTGAGAGCTTCATGGTGAGATCTTGTGAGAGGGTTGGATGATCGGGCGGCAAGCTAGACCTTGTATGAACCTTTGTTGCATGTATAGATGATTCGGCGTGGTTCCTCAAGGTTTGGATGTGTTGTTCCCGGTTGTTCTTGGTGGTGATTTTCGGAGCTCTCTCTTGGTGATTTCTTTGGGTTGTTTTCGGGACCTTTCTCTTGGGGATTTGATGGGGGAAATTTGTGGGAACCCTTCGTGGTTCGTTGGGCTGTGATTCCCCTCACAAATCCGTGAGTAAAGGGGCTCGATTTTGGGGTTTTCCGTGTTCTAGGGTTTGTGGTGCTCTTGACGGGATTTCTTCGATTCCTCCTTTTTGGACGAGATTTGGTGGGATTAAACTTGGCTATGGACTCCTCATGAGGTGTTCCTAATATCCCCAAAGTCTTGTTCAAGTCCGTGGAGCGATTCGGGAGATCGAGGTTTGGATTTGGGGGAGTTGACCCGCGGGTGCTGTTCATCCCGAGCTGCCAGTGCTACACCGTCGACTAGTGCTCTTGACCGGTCTGACCGGTGCAACCCTCGGTGGGTTTTTGCTCGGGTGAACGTCTGGGTGTGTTCGCTGTTGTCCTGTGTTGCTGCTGTTTTGAGTTTGGGTCAGTTTGGTGGTCGGTTGGCTCTGTTTGGTGCTTTGGGGGCTTTCAGGCTGTGACCGGTCGGCCGTGTGTCTCACCGGTCTGACGGTGTGCAGCCACTTAGTGAAAGTTGCTCAGTTTCACCAGCAGGGACCGGTCTGGCCGGTGGTGCTCACCGGTCTGACCGGTGTGATTCTGTAGACTCGAGGTTTGGTGTTCCGCTGCGTTCTCGGATCGGAAGGTTGTGTGTTGGTTCCTAGGTCCAGTGGCACTCCAGTGGCTACGTGGGCTTGACCAACTTGGGTAGTGAGTCGGAGACGTGTGTTGGAAGCCGCGTTCATCTTGTTGGAGTTTTTAACTCCTTCGAGAAGAATTTTTATCGGCTCCCATTCATTCCCCCCCTCTCTAGTTCGCCGTTTCGGTCCTTCAAGACACACCGGTTAGACCGGTCATAGCCTGAAATCCCCCAAAGCACCAAACAGGCCAACCGACCACCAAACTGACCCAAACTCGAAACAGCAGCAACACAGGACAACAACGAACACACCCAGATGTTCACCCGAGCAAAAACCCACCGAGGGTTGCACCGGTCAGACCGGTCAAGAGCACCGTCGACCGGGCAGCCTGGGCAGCTCGGGATGAAAAGCACCCGTGGGTCAACTCCCCCAAATCCAAACCTCGATCTCCTGAATCGCTCCACGGACTTGAACAAGACTTTGGGACATTAGGAACACCTCATGAGGAGTCGATAGCCAAGTTTAATCCCACCAAAACTTGTCCAAAAAGGAGGAATCGAAGAAATCCCGCCAAGAACACCACAAACCCTAGAACTCGGAAAACCCCAAAATCGAGCCCCTTTACTCACGGATTTGGGAGGGGAATCACAGCCCAAAGAACCACGAAGGGTTCCCACAAATTTCCCCCATCAAATCCCCAAGAGAAAGGTCCCGGAAACAACCCAAAGAAATCACCAAGAGAGGGCTCCGAAAATCACCACCAAGAACAACCGGGAACAACACATCCAAACCTTGAGGAACCACGCCGAATCATCTATACATGCAACAAAGGTTCATACAAGGTCTAGCTTGCCGCCCAATCATCCAACCCTCTCACAAGATCTCACAATGAAGCTCTCAAGCTAGTCCTATGGAAATCCTAAGGAAAATAGGAAGGGAAAATAGGAAAGCAAATGAACTATGGTTTCAAAGCTTGGCTGCCATCCTCTCACCTCTTGGGTTATATGGAGGCAACCGAAAGTCTAAAATGCCCTTTCCTAATAACTAGGGATACAAGCCCTCAAGGCGGTTGGAAGTCTTCATGTCTTCACCATCGGACGGATGCCCGGCGACGCACCTGCGTAGCCTCGGCGCAAGCCATGCGATCCCGGCGTGTCCTCCGCTTGAAGTCTCCGGGCTGCGTTGTCGCACCGGTCGGCCGTGCTCCCCCGCCGGTCAGCCGGCACCACCGGTCGAGACCCACCCGGTCGGGCCGATCAGCTGGCTATTCTTCTCCGTCTTCGGTTCTTGATCTTGGCTTTGTGGATCAACCAAGGAACCCGGTGGTTTTCCGGTGAACCACGGAAACCCGCGAACTCGGTGTAGCCTCGCCAATCTCCACACATGACTCGGCTCCACGTAGTCCGGCTCGACCTTGGTTTTGAGGCTCAACCAAGAAACCGTCCATGACTTCATCTTCTTTGTTCATGCCACCATGCGGCCCCGCACTTGACCCACCGGGTCCCTCGAGCAAGCCTACTTGTCTTCTCCACACACAGGCCTCACCGTGACGACCTTTCGCGTTTGTTCTTCACTGCACCAACCGGTCAAGCGCAACTGCACTGCAATACTTAGCCAAGAATCGGTCCACACAATGTTGTCAATCACTCATCACACAAGGCGACCATCCACGGTCCTCGAACACACATGGTCCTCAATCTCCCCTTGATGAGTGCATTGACAACACCCACACGAAAGAGAGAAAAGAAAAGAAAAGCGAACAAAAGAAACTCCAACAAGCGATCGAAAGCCAAACAAAGAGCAAGATCACTTGAAGAAGACAAGTCTCGGACCCCTTAGGCAAGGGCAACGGCTCGACACATCCGAGACAAAGCAAAGCTCAAGCAAGGAGCGCAAACCACCGAAACAAAGTTCGAAAACCACAAAGAGCTCCCCCTGCACACATGCAAGCTCTCCTCGAACCAATGCACTTCCCACAGGACGAATGCATGCAAACCACTTGAAAGCGTAGTAGCGCAACACTTTCACTCACACCGGTCGACTGGCCATCGCCATATCGGGGCCGACGTGCCCAACATGTGCACAGACCAGCACTTCTAAATGCATCCAGAAGCCATTTCAAGCTCAAACTTCTCCCCCTTGTTGGCAATGCATGAATCAAGCCAAAAATGCAAAACTTTCAACCTAGAGCTTCTCAAATAGACAAAATTCAACATAGGATGCTACACATGTCCAAATGAGCAAATTAGATACTCTATAGCTTCGTATTGACATCAACTACAAGATCACCAAGTTTCACAACCATTGGACAAAGCTAAGATGGATTTGGGCAATTTTGCGAAAAACTTGCCTCTCATGAGCAAAGTCCTAAACATGATCAAAACATATCAAAATGGCAAAGCCACACAAACTTCATGCTAGGACAGCCATTCTAATCATAAGACCATCACAAACACCCACAAGCACCTCATGTCATGTCAAAGCCACCGAGCCATGTGCCTACTTCTATGTATGAGACTTCTCATTGGTAGGCATCATGCAACGTTTAACACCAAAACAAATTAAATTCAGCACATATGACATGGGAGCATATTTTCCAAGCATTTTACATTTCATTTTCAGATTCATATATGGTACATGAAATGTCTTTGCGACAAAAAGGAACTGATGCCCCTCTACAAGATGAAGCAAGAGGGCTAAACATTCATGATGGCAAATGAGCCTTTGGCCCCATATGATCAATAAACTAGCTATCCAACCACAAATTAAGCATAACCAAGCCACTAAAACATGTCAAGATCATATAAAGGCATTTACACATGAGAGAGCATACATGTGACAATTTTTCAAAAACATAGCCATCAACCATGGATTATTCATCAAGATCATCAAGAGCTAAGCCAAACTAACCATAGCATACCAAACAAGCTCACAAAGACATAAATAGCATTCCACGGTGAACAATGTATATAGGAGAAGCTTTTCCTATCCAATGCATATGATACAAAATGCATGCAATCTAAGATACAAGGATGCCTATACATCATGTTACATATGCCATGCAAGAAATGCACAAAGGAAACTATACATATGCTACACAAGAGCTCCCACACACCCAACTCAAGAAATCAAACACACACCAAGTTCCCCCCGCAAACGAGTGAAAGTTGCTTGATCTAGGGGTTTGGTGAAAATATCGGCTTGTTGGTCATGTGTGGGTACAAGAATCAAAACTATCTTTCCTTTCTCTACGTTGTCTCTCAGAAAATGATACCTCACCTCTATGTGCTTGGTTTTGGAATGGAGCACTGGGTTATTTGTAACGCTTATGGCACTGGTGCTATCACATTGATGTGGGACATGGGTATACTCCTCACCAAAGTCACTCATGGTGTATGAAATCCAAAGGAGTCGAGAGCAACAACTAGCAATGCAACATACTCGGCCTCAGAGTGGATTAAGCAACACTCGATTGTTTTTGGAAGACCAAGACACCAAAGAAGAACCCAAAACTGCAAGTCCCGTGGACTTCCTATCCAACCGACACCGCAAAATCCGCGTCAAAACCATGAAGTGCCAAAGAAGAGGACGCGGAGTACCAAAGGCCGAAGTCGGGAGTGTGACGCAAGTACCTGAAAATTCGCTTCACCGCTCGTCACGAAGTCCTCGAGACGCTTGAAAATGAGCGCATGCACACACCGAGAACGTATGTCCGCCTCGTCGCCGTCAAGTAGAGGAGTGACCCGATCATGCCTACCTTTTGGTCCACATGTTCACCTTCCTCGTCCGCATCAAGAGTCAGTAGTCGTACTCATCGGCGTCGTCATAGCCTTGGAATCCTCCATCTTGAACTTCCGCACAATGTCCTTGGTGTACTTGGCTTGGTGCACAAATGTTCCTTCTTTTGATTGTTTGATTTGTAGTCCAAGGAAGAACTGCAACTCGCCCATCATGCTCATCTCAAATTCCCTGCTCATATCCTCTGCAAACCTTGCAACAAGAGAGTTAGACGAGCCACCAAAGACAATATCATCCCACGACACCGCACAATCAGATATCTCGCCTCGGCCAAGAAAACAAGGTCTGATCGACCTTCCCCATCTCAAAACCTCTCTCAAACAAGAACCCCCTCAACCTACCATACCAAGCTCTAGGCGCCTGCTTCTACCCATACAGCGCCTTCCTCAACTTGTACACTCGGTGGGGGAACTTCTCACTCTCAAACCCCGGAGGTTGCCTCACATACACTTCTTCCTCCAACACACCATTCAGAAAAGCACTCTTCACATCCATTTGGTGCAACTTGAACCCTTTAGCCACGGAAAGGCTAGAAGGATCCTAATCGCCTCCAAGCAGACTCACGGAGCAAAGGTCTCCTCGTAGTCAATCCCCTCCTTCTGACTGAACCCCTGAGCAACAAGCCTCGACTTGTTTCTCACAACCTCACCTTTCTCTCCCTCTTTGTTCTTCCACACCCACTTTGTACCAATCGGCTTACACCCTGGGGGAGGGTCAACCAACTCCCAAACCTGATTCCTCTCAAAGTTCTCCAACTCCTCATGCATCGAATTAACCCAATTGTGATCAGATAGTGCGTGCCCAATGTCTTTGGGCGCAAAAGTAGCAACAAATGCAGCATTAGCGAAATGAGAGTTGTTCCGAACCCTCGACCGTGTAGTGCGTTCATTCATGTCGCCGATGATCCTCGGGTGGGTGATCCACTTGTACATGGGAGGTTCTCGCCTCGATGCTACCTCCCCACAACATCGCCTTCTCCTCGTTCTTGATTTGTCGTCGTGGGTGTAGGAGAGGGTCCACCACCGTAGTCAAGTAGTGGGTACATGTTCAGGGGCACCACACCGCCATCTTCATCGCTCCATGTTCATGCTCCTCCTCCTGAAAGATCTCCTCGCTAAGCTCATCATCACCGCACACTCAAAGACAAGCCGACTACGTGGCTCGCTCTCGGAAGGTTACCTCGCAAGTCTCCACGATTTGGTTAGTTTCAAGATTGAGCACGATATGCTCTAGAATGAGATGCATAACCAAAGAAAATTCCATCGGCAGACCTAGCCTCAAACTTATCCAACTTCCGCCTTTCTTTTGAATGAAGCACTTGCACAACCAAAGACATGAAAGTGACTCACCTTGGGTGTGCGACCATTGCCATCAACTCATAGCATGTTTTCTTCTTGTGCACACTACGAGGTAGATCCCGATTTGACACATAGCATCGATTCACCGCCTCATTAATACCTTCTGAGTCCTATGCTCATCAAGCATAGTCAAGAGCCATCTCGCCTGCAAGATCACTGTTCTTCCTTTCCACAACACCATTACGCAGGAGGCGTGCTCTGGACTCGGCGGTGCTCAAGACCCAAGTCATGGCAAAAGGTTTCAAAGCGAGTTCACAATTCCGAGCCATTATCACTGCGGATAGCTCGTATGGCATCTCGTGCCTCTCGTTCCTCAACCTCAAGACTAGATCTCGAACAAACCAAGCGTCTCCCCTTATCCTCGAGAAAGAACACCCAAGCATCACAGGAATAGTCGTCCACCACAACAGGACATACCACTTCCCACCGCGGATCGCACAGCTGGGCCAACAAGATCCATATGGAGCGGTCGCATGGGCCTCGATCATCACATCGGTGAGGCGGGTGAGAAGAGGCTACCATCTTGGCATGCCTACAGGCGCACAAACCAACTCTTTCTCAAGCCTCAGCAGTGGCAATCCTCGGACCAAATTGAGTTTACTCAAGCGAGACAAAGGTCAAAGCTCAAGTGACCCAACTTCCTATGCCACCTTCCACAACTCACTCGAAGAACCGGCCAGAAACAACGCTCCACACCCGAAGACAGAAAAATCAACAAACACGACCCTTGGGGAGCGACCATACAAACAAGGTCCCTCGAGGTCAAAATCAAGAACCACGGCAAAACAACACCTCAAACCCTCATCCAACAATGGGACCGGGAAAGCAATTGTACCCAGCGATTGAACAAAACAACACGCCTCGAGTGATCTTGTCACTCACCTGATCTCACCTTAAAGCACTGCATGCCCATTGTCCCCAAAGTGATGTACCTCTTTGTCTGCGGACGAGACTTGAGAACCACCCCATCTCGGGTCCTTATGCCTCGAGCAAGCGAGTCAATCAACCAAATGTTCTTCAAGTCTCCACACGAATTCAAAAGCGAGCACGTGGCGAACAAGCGACTCGACCTTGGGGTTAGTACCAAAAGAGTAAAACCGGTCTTGAGCCATTTGCTCGAAAGTGGGGTTAGCACCAACCAAAGCATCTCTCCTACCAAAGCTACCTCACGAACACCACCACGGTAACCACCACAGGGAACCACCCTCTCTGCACTGGAGGAGGACCAAAACCACGAAAGAAAGCCGTGGAACGTCCCTCTATCTTTCTCAAAACTCGACTCCTCCATCCCGTAGTGAACTCGGGGAGAACGCCTAACAACGACCACCTGCAAACTCTCGGCCCAACCACGGAACCACGACCTCCGGAAACAACCCTACTTTTGTCTGAGCACGAAACCCAGTGCTTTGCTGTCGGGGCTGCCGTCGGCCGGTGCCCCACCGATGACACGGGCCAGGGGTGTGACCGCAGGCAACACCTCAACAACCTTCGCTCTCCCCATGCCCAGGCTCACACTCGCCTTGGCCTAGGCATCAGAGGCTCAAGTACACCATCGGAAGGTGGTACTTGTCCTTGTTAGCCACTCCTTTGCCATTCTCTCCTCTCGCTTCCTCTTGAAGCAAAACTCATCCTTATGGCCATCTCTCCCACAATAGCCACAATGGAACCTCACAAGCTTAGGCTTAGGCTTGGGATGTGGCTGCTCACTTGGTTTCTCTCCACTCAACTCCTCCACCGGTTTCCCTTCACTAGCCTTCTCCTTTCCTTCCCAAAGAACACTCTCCCAGTGCTCACAAACTTGATAGGCTTTTGGAGATCATTTGTGGGTGTAGGAAACACGGGTGGAGCTGGGGTTGTGTCTAGTCGGTTCCTAAGATGGTTAGGTTTTGGGGGGAAATCATTTTTGTGGTGGGTTTTTGGTGGCTCTGGGATATTCTCTCCACTTCCCTCACCAACCTTGTTTGCCCCAAGTCCCTCACCATCCTGCCTCTTAAATGCCTCGATCATCATCCTCAACTGAGGCTCATGACGGACAACCAACCCATCAACTTCCTCGGCTCATCATTCTCATCCTGCAAACGATCAACATAATGTGCAAGTTCCAAATTTTTCAAAGCATGCATTTCACAGGTAGAGCATGATGTAGGCATGGGTTCTTTCAGCTTAGCCTCAAGAGAACTAGTGTAAGCATGCATCTAATCAATCTTAGCATGCAAAAGCAGGGCAAGAAGTGCAAGCACCTAGCAAAGCGGGTCTAGACTTAAGCTCGACCACTTCAACCTAAGCACATCTAATTCCTCACACTTGGGCATGCTTCTCCTTAAACAAAGCAAGATCAGCAAGAAAGATGGAGCAATCAGCACAATCAACCTCATCCGAAACAACAGGGCTAGCCTTAAGGGAATCAATCTCAAGCTTGCTATCAAGCAAGCACTGTGTTTCTAGCTCACCACTCTAGTCCTAGCATCCTCGGTGAAGCCCTAAGCTCTTTCTCATTTTCTTGGCCTCTCTAAGCATGTCATCACGGTTATCAAGCAAGAGCCAAGCCTCTCATTCTCTGGCGCAAGAAGGAAGTTCATCACGCACCTCGTCGTCGGAATCGGTCAGTCGCTCTGTGTGCTTCTTCTTGCGGAGCTCGGCGCCATGGTGCGAAGTTGTCTCTCGCGGCGGCTCGGCCCCTTTCGAGTTCTTGGGCGACTTCTTGTTCTTGCGACGATCACCTTCATCCTCACGCTTTCGAGCTCGAGGTGAGTCTGTGAGGCCCCAGTCGGCGTCGCTCGCTCCAACCATCGCTCGGGCCTTGCCTCGGCTCTCCTTCTTCCTCGATCGTCGCTCGTCCTTGTACTTGTTCTTGTGCTTGCTCTTGTGGTCGTGCCTCGGCGGTGCCGCCATCCATCCTCGACTTGTGCTTGTAGCCGTCCTTGTACTCGACCTTCTCGGGCGGTCGGTGGCAGTGTCGACTTGCCGCCTTGGAAGCATGTCCTCGTGTTCCTCCTCATGTTCACTCGGTTCTCGTGCAGCCTCTCGAACCGCCTCGTCAGGAGCGCCAGCTCGTCCTCTCCAAGCACATCGAACTCCTCATCTGGCATAGACATCAAAGAGGACAAAGAGAACATCCTGGTGGATGGGTTAGTGTTAGCCTTTCCTTTCGAACCACCAACGAGGGCAAGACTATGGGTCGATCGGTCCCTCGAGCTTGGCGATCATGCCCCTATCCACCTCGGTACTTGAGCTTTGAGCAGCTCGTTCACCGTCAGAGTATCATACTTCTCTGACTCCACAATGGCCTCGAACTTTCCGCCCCAAATCGTACGATCCAAAGAGTGTAAGAGCTTGACCGCTCTATCATGATCATCGTACGGGAGCACGTCCACATTGGCCCTCATGTTGTTCACAACCGTGAACCTGCGAAACAAGGCATCGATGGACTCACCGGGGAGATGAGTGAAGTTCTCGTACTCTCTCCGGTAGGTCGCATACATCCGTGCCTGAACCTGGGCATTCCCAACATGAGCCTCCTTCAGCACTGTCCAAATTCTACAAGCCAAGTGCTCGGTGTGCACCGATCGAACTCGGTGACACAAAGCCGCGAAACAAGTAGTCGCGCCTTATTGTTGGCGTCGAATCATCCTCGATCTGGGCGAGGAAGTCCATCGGTGGACATAGCCTTTGTGTCCACCGTGACATCCCAAAGGATCTGACCCTTTCCGCGGAGAAATGCACCCATCCGCTTGCTCCACGTCTGGTAGTTCTTGCCATCGAAGTGTGGAGGACCCGAACCCCGTTCCTGGTGCGCCATCCTTGGATCTTAGGCGGTTAGAGTCAATAAAGACCGAAGGCTCGATACCACTTGAAGGACCGTCTGGCGAACCGGAGGGGGCAAGTTAATGGGGCCGATAAAAATTCTTCTCGAAGGAGATGGAAACTCCAACAAGATGAACGGCTTCCAACACACGTCTCAACTCACTACCCAAGTTGGCCAAGCCCGCGTAGCCACCGGAGTGCCACGGACCTAGGAACCAACACACAACCTTGGGCAGAACGCAATGAACACCAAACCTCGAGTCTGAGACCCCAGGTCGGGCCGGTGAGCACCACCGATCGAACCGGTCCTGCTGGTGGCGGGCAACTTTCACTAAGTGGCTCCACCGGTCGAGGCCAGGTGAGACACCGATTAGACCGGTCACGGCTGAAAGCCCCAAAGCACCAAACAGGCCAACCGACCACAAACTAACAAACTCGAAACAACGGCAACACGGACAACGGCGAACACACCAGGCGTTCACCCGAGCAAAACCCACGAGGGTTGCACCGGTCGAGACCGGTCAAAACAGCGGTCGGGCCGGTGTACTGGTAGCTCGGGATGAAAGCACCAGCGGTCAACTCCCCAAATCAAACCTCGATCTCCGAATCGCTCCACGGACTTGAACAAGACTTTGGGGATATTAGGAATACCTCATGAGAGTCCATAGCCAAGTTTAATCCCACCAAAACTTGTCCAAAAAGGAGGAATCAAGAAATCCCGCCAAGAACACCACAAACCCTAGAACTCGGAAAACCCCAAAATCGAGCCCCTTTACTCCACGGATTTGGGAGGAATCTGGCCAAAGAACCACGATGGGTTCCCACAAATTTCCCCATCAAATCCCCAAGAGAAAGGTCCGAAACAACCCAAAGAAATCACCAAGAGAGGGCTCAAAATCACCACCAAGAACAGCAGAACAACACATCCAAACCTTGAGGAACCACGAATCATCTATACATGCAACAAAGGTTCATACAAGGTCTAGCTTGCCTTGATCATCCAACCCTCTCACAAGATCTCACAATGAAGCTCTCAAGCTAGTCCTATGGAAATCCTAAGGAAAATAGGAAGGAAAATGGAAAAACAAATGAACTATGGTTTCAAAGCTTGGCTGCCATCCTCTCACCTCTTGGGTTATATGGAGGCAACCAGAAAGTCTAAAATGCCCTTTCCTAATAACTAGGGATACAAGCCCCTCAAGGCGGATTTGGAAGTCTTCATGTCTTCACCATCGGACGGATGCCCGGCGGCCGCACCTGCGTAGCCTCGGCGCAAGCCATGCGATCCGACGCGTGTCCTCGCTTGAAGTCTCCGGCTGCGTCGTCGCACCGGTCACCGGTGCTCCTCACCGGTCGAGCCGGTACCCTCAGCCGGTCGGACCCGGTCGGTGCATGCTCGCTGACTCGTCTTGATTCTTGGCTTTGTGGATCAACCAAGGAACCCGGTGGTTTTCTGGTGAACCACCGGAAACCCGAACTCGGTATAGCCTCGCCAATCTCCACTCATGACTCGGCTCCCACGTAGTCCCGGCTCGACCTTGGTTTTGAGGCTCAACCAAGAAACCGTCCATGACTTCATCTTGCTATTCATGCCACCATGCGGCCCGCGCCAGCCGCCCACCGGGTCCCTCGAGCAAGCCTACTTGTCTTCTCCACACGAGGCCTCACCGTGACGACCTTTCGCGCTTGTTCTTCACCTGCACCAACACCGGTCAAGCGCCTGCACACTGCAATACTTAGCCAAGAATCGATCCACACAACGTTGTCAATCACTCATCACACAAGGCGACCATCCAGGTCCTCGAACCACATGGTCCTCAACCCCGACCGAGATCTCACATT
This sequence comes from Cenchrus purpureus, assembly GCA_022644695.1. Taxonomy (NCBI): domain Eukaryota; kingdom Viridiplantae; phylum Streptophyta; class Magnoliopsida; order Poales; family Poaceae; genus Cenchrus; species Cenchrus purpureus. The sequence goes on along the minus strand of CP053458.1, from coordinate 64,961,353 downwards.
GGTGAAACCGTAGTGCGTTTGGTGCTCGGAAGAGGTGTTTAGGATTTCTTGGTTGCACAGTGGAGCGGTCTAATATACCGTCTAACTGTTGAGGTTCTTCATCTTGTCGGAGTTTCAATCTCATCGGTCCTTCAATAGTGCATTCATTGGGTGCAATGGACTAGAATGGATGCTTCACAACTTTGGTACCCGAAATAGTGCATTCAGGCCCGAAATAAGAGTTTTTCATCTTTGACGTGCGAGGTTAGCGAAATGCTCTGAAACACTCCCAAACATCATTTTGGGTCCAATGGACTAGAATGGATGCTTCACAACTTTGGTACCCCGAAATAATGCATTCGGGCCCGAAACACAAGTTTTGCATCTTTTGGCGTCGAAGGGTTAGCGAAATGCTCCGAAACACACCCAAACATCATTTTTGGTCTAATGGACTAGAATGGATGCTTCACAACTTTGGTGCCCCGAAATAGTGCATTTAGGCCCGAAACACGAGTTTTCATCTTTTCGTGCGAAGGTTAGCGAAATGCTCGAAACACTCCCAAACATCATTTTGGGTCCAATGGACTAGAATGGATGCTTCACAACTTCGGTACCCGAAATAGTGCATTCAGGAGCGAAACACAAGTTTTGCATCTTTTACGTGCGAATGTTAGCGAAATCATCAAAACACTCCCAAACATCATTTTGGGTCCAATGGACTAGAATGGATGCTTCACAACTTTGGTACCTCGAAATAGTGCATTTAGGCCCAAAACACAAGTTTTGCATCTTTTCGTGAATGAGTTAGTGAAAATCATCGAAACACTAGCAAACATCATTTTGGGTCCAATGGACTAGAATGGAGCTTCACAACTTTGGTACCCGAAATAGTGCATTCGGGGCCCGAAACACAAGTTTTCATCTTTTACGTCTGCGAAGGATAGCGAAATGCTCCGAAACACTCCCAAACATCATTTTGGGTCCAATGGACTAGAATGGATGCTTCACAACTTTGGTACCTCGAAATAGTGCATTTAGGCCCAAAACACAAGTTTTCATCTTTCGTGCGAGGTTAGCGAAATCATCGAAACACTTGCCCAAACATCATTTTGGGTCCAATGGACTAGAATGGATGCTTCACAACTTTGGTACCTCGAAATAGTGCATTTAGGCCCGAAACACAAGTTTTTCATCTTTCTACGTGCTGAAGGTTAGCGAAATGCTCGAAACACTCCCAAACATCATTTTGGGTCCAATGGACTAGAATGGATGCTTCACAACTTTGGTACCCCGAAATAGTGCATTCAGGCCCGAAAACACGAGTTTTCATCTTTTTCGTGCGAAGGTTAGCGAAATGCTCTGAAACACTCCCAAACATCATTTTGGGTCCAATGGACTAGAATGGTATGCTTCACAACTTTGGTACCCGAAATAGTGCATTTGGGCCCGAAACACAAGTTTTCATCTTTTATGTGCGAATGTTAGTGAAATCAAAACACTCCCAAAACATTTTGGGTCCAATGGACTAGAATGGATGCTTCACAACTTTGGTACCCCGAAATAGTGCATTCGGGCTCAAACACAAGTTTTCATCTTTTTACGTGCTGAAGGTTAGCGAAATGCTCTGAAACACTCCCAAACATCATTTTGGGTCCAATGGACTAGAATGGATGCTTCACAACTTTGGTACCCCGAAATAGTGCATTTGGGCCCAAAACACAAGTTTTGCATCTTTTACGTGCCGAAGGTTAGCGAAATCATCAAAACACTTCCCAAACATCATTTTGGGTCCAATGGACTAGAATGGATGCTTCACAACTTTTGTACCCTGAAATAGTGAATTCAGGTCCGAAACACGAGTTTTTCATCTTTGATTACGTCGAGGGTTAGCGAAATGCTCAAACATCATTTTGGGTCCAATGGACTAGAATGGATGCTTCACAACTTTGGTACCCCAAAATAGTGCATTCAGGACCGAAAGACGAGTTTTTCATCTTTGACGTGCCGAGGGTTAGCGAAATCATTCGAAACACTCCCAAACATCATTTTGGGTCCAATGGACTAGAATGGATGCTTCACAACTTTGGTACCCGAAATAGTGCATTTAGGCCCAAAACACAAGTTTTCATCTTTACGTCGAAGGTTAGCGAAATCATCGAAACACTCCCAAACATCATTTTGGGTCCAATGGACTAGAATGGGTGCTTCACAACTTTGGTACCCGAAATAGTGCATTCGGGCGAAACACAAGTTTTCATCTTTGGCGTGCGAGGGTTAGCGAAATGCTCCAAAACACTCCCAAACATCATTTTGGGTCCAATGGACTAGAATGGATGCTTCACAACTTTGGTACCCCGAAATAGTGCATTCAGGACCGAAAGACAAGTTTTCATCTTTTACGTGCTGAAGGTTAGCGAAATCATCTGAAACACTCGCAAACATCATTTTGGGTCCAATGGACCGGAATGGATGCTTCACAACTTTGGTACCCCGAAATAGTGCATTCGGGCCCCAAAACACAAGTTTTCATCTTTTACGTGCCGAAGGTTAGCGAAATGCTCGAAACACTCCCAAACATCATTTTGGGTCCAATGGACTAGAATGGATGCTTCACAACTTTGGTACCCCGAAATAGTGCATTTAGGCCCGAAACACAAGTTTTTCATCTTTTACGTGCTGAAGGTTAGTGGAATCATCTGAAACACTCCCAAACATCATTTTGGGTCCAATGGACTAGAATGGATGCTTCATAACTTTGGTACCCCGAAATAGTGCATTTAGGCCCGAAACACAAGTTTTGCATCTTTTTACGTGCTGAAGGTTAGTGAAATCATCGAAACACTCGCAAACATCATTTTGGGTCCAATGGACTAGAATGGATGCTTCACAACTTTGGTACCTCGAAATAGTGCATTCGGGGCCCGAAACACAAGTTTTCATCTTTGGCGTGCGAGGTTAGCGAAATGCTCGAAACACTCCCAAACATCATTTTGGGTCCAATGGACTAGAATGGATGCTTCACAACTTTGGTACCCGAAATAGTGCATTTGGGCCCGAAACACAAGTTTTTCATCTTTCGTGCGAGGTTAGCGAAATGCTAACACTCCCAAACATCATTTTGGGTCCAATGGACTAGAATGGATGCTTCACAACTTTGGTACCCCGAAATAGTGCATTCGGGCCCGAAACACAAGTTTTTCATCTTTTACGTGCCGAAGGTTAGCGAAATGCTCCGAAACACTCCCAAACATCATTTTGGGTCCAATGGACTAGAATGGATGCTTCACAACTTTGGTACCCCGAAATAGTGCATTCAGGACCGAAAGACAAGTTTTTCATCTTTTACGTGCTGAAGGTTAGCGAAATCATCTGAAACACTCGCAAACATCATTTTGGGTCCAATGGACTAGAATGGATGCTTCACAACTTTGGTACCCCAAAATAGTGCATTCAGGACCGAAAGACAAGTTTTTCATCTTTTACGTGTTGAAGGTTAGCGAAATCATCTAAAACACTCGCAAACATCATTTTGGGTCCAATGGACTAGAATGGATGCTTCACAACTTTGGTACCCGAAATAGTGCATTCAGGCCCGAAACACAAGTTTTCATCTTTGGCGTGCGAAGGTTAGCGAAATGCTCCAAACATCATTTTGGGTCCAATGGACTAGAATGGATGCTTCACAACTTTGGTACCCGAAATAGTGCATTTAGGCCCGCACAGTTTTCATCTTTTAGCGTGCGAAGGTTAGCGAAATGCTCGAAACACTCCCAAACATCATTTTGGGTCCAATGGACTAGAATGGATGCTTCACAACTTTGGTACCCGAAATAGTGCATTGGGCCCGAAACACAAGTTTTCATCTTTTTCGTGCAGGTTAGCGAAATGCTCGAAACACTCCCAAACATCATTTTGGGTCCAATGGACTAGAATGGATGCTTCACAACTTTGGTACCGCGAAATAGTGCATTCAGGCCCGAAACACAAGTTTTTCATCTTTTTACGTGCCGAAGGTTAGCAAAATGCTATGAAACACTCCCAAACATCATTTTGGGTCCAATGGACTAGAATGGATGCTTCACAACTTTGGTACCCGAAATAGTGCATTCGGGCCCGAAACACAAGTTTTCATCTTTTCGTGCGAGGTTAGCGAAATGCTCAAAACACTCCCAAACATCATTTTGGGTCCAATGGACTAGAATGGATGCTTCACAACTTTGGTACCCGAAATAGTGCATTAGGCGAAACACAAGTTTTCATCTTTTACGTGCGAAGGTTAGCGAAATGCTGAAACACTCCCAAACATCATTTTGGGTCCAATGGACTAGAATGGATGCTTCACAACTTTGGTACCTCGAAATAGTGCATTTGGCCCAAAACACAAGTTTTCATCTTTTACGTCGAAGGTTAGCGAAATGCATCAAAACACTCCCAAACATCATTTTGGGTCCAATGGACTAGAATGGATGCTTCACAACTTTGGTACCCGAAATAGTGCATTTAGGCCCAAAACAAGTTTTCATCTTTACGTGCGAAGGTTAGCGAAATCATCGAAACACTGCAAACATCATTTTGGGTCCAATGGACTAGAATGGATGCTTCACAACTTTGGTACCCGAAATAGTGCATTCGGGCCCGAAACACAAGTTTTTCATCTTTGGCGTCTGAGGGTTAGCGAAATGCTAAACACTCCCAAACATCATTTTGGGTCCAATGGACTAGAATGGATGCTTCACAACTTTGGTACCCAAATAGTGCATTTAGGGCCCGAAACACAAGTTTTTCATCTTTTACTGCGAAGGTTAGCGAAATGCTCAAAACACTCCCAAACATCATTTTGGGTCCAATGGACTAGAATGGATGCTTCACAACTTTGGTACCCGAAATAGTGCATTGGGCCGAAAACACGAGTTTTCATCTTTGCGTCTTGAAGGTTAGCGAAATGCTCCGAAACACTCCCAAACGTCATTTTGGGTCCAATGGACTAGAATGGATGCTTCACAACTTTGGTACCCTGAAATACTGCATTTGGGCCGAAACAGTTTTTCATCTTTCGTGCGAAGGTTAGCGAAATGCTCAAAACACTCCCAAACATCATTTTGGGTCCAGTGGACTAGAATGGATGCTTCAGAACTTTGGTACCCGAAATAGTGCATTAAGGACCGAAACACAAGTTTTCATCTTTTACGTGCTGAAGGTTAGCGAAATCATCTGAAACACTCCCAAACATCATTTTGGGTCCAATGGACTAGAATGGATGCTTCACAACTTTGGTACCCCGAAATAGTGCATTCGAGGCCCAAACACAAGTTTTCATCTTTCGTCGAAGGTTAGCGAAATCATCCAAAACACTCGCAAACATCATTTTGGGTCCAATGGACTAGAATGGATGCTTCACAACTTTGGTACCCGAAATAGTGCATTCGGGCCAAAAACGTTTTCATCTTTTTACGTGCTGAAGGTTAGCGAAATGCTTCGAAACACTCCCAAACATCATTTTGGGTCCAATGGACTAGAATGGATGCTTCACAACTTTGGTACCCGAAATAGTGCATTCAGGCCCAAACACAAGTTTTGCATCTTTTACGTGCGAAGGTTAGCGAAATGCTCTGAAACACTCCCAAACATCATTTTGGGTCCAATGGACTAGAATGGATGCTTCACAACTTTGGTACCCGAAATAGTGCATTCAGGCCCAAAACAAGTTTTCATCTTTTACGTGCGAAGGTTAGCGAAATCATCGAAACACTCACAAACATCATTTTGGGTCCAATGGACTAGAATGGATGCTTCACAACTTTGGTACCCGAAATAGTGCATTAGGGCCGAAACACGAGTTTTTCATCTTTCGTCGAAGGTTAGCGAAATGCTGAAACACTCCCAAACATCATTTTGGGTCCAATGGACTAGAATGGATGCTTCACAACTTTGGTACCCGAAATAGTGCATTTAGGCCCGAAACACAAGTTTTGCATCTTTTTACGTGGTGAAGGTTAGTGAAATCATCTGAAACTCCCGCAAACATCATTCTGGGTCCAGTGGAGTAGAATGGATGATTCACAACATTAGTACCCGGAAATAGTGCATTAGGCCCAAAACACAAGTTCTGCATCTTTCGTCTGAAGGTTAGCGAAATGCGAAACACTCCCAAACATCATTTTGGGTCCAATGGACTAGAATGGATGCTTCACAACTTTGGTACCCCGAAATAGTGCATTCCGGCCCGAAACACAAGTTTTGCATCTTTTACGTCGAAGGTTAGCGAAATGCTCCGAAACACTCCCAAACATCATTTTGGGTCCAATGGACTAGAATGGATGCTTCACAACTTTGGTACCCGAAATAGTGCATTAGGCCCGAAACACGAGTTTTCATCTTTTACGTGCGAGGTTAGCGAAATCTTGAAACACTCCCAAACATCATTTGGGTCCAATGGACTAGAATGGATGCTTCACAACTTTGGTACCCGAAATAGTGCATTTAGGCCGAAACAAGTTTTCATCTTTTACGTGCCGAAGGTTAGCGAAATGCTCCGAAACACTCCCAAACATCATTTTGGGTCCAATGGACTAGAATGGATGCTTCACAACTTTGGTACCCCGAAATAGTGCATTTAGGGCCGAAACACAAGTTTTTCATCTTTCTACGTGCTGAAGGTTAGCGAAATCAGTTGAAACACTCACAAACATCATTTTGGGTCCAATGGACTAGAATGGATGCTTCACAACTTTGGTACCCCGAAATAGTGCATTCAAGCCCGAAACACGAGTTTTTCATCTTTTGGCGTGCGAGGTTAGCGAAATGCTCAAACACTCCCAAACATCATTTTGGGTCCAATGGACTAGAATGGATGCTTCACAACTTTGGTACCCGAAATAGTGCATTAGGCCAAAACACAAGTTTTGCATCTTTTACGTGTTGAATGTTAGCGAAAACATCGAAACACTCCCAAACATCATTTTGGGTCCAATGGACTAGAATGGATGCTTCACACAACTTTGGTACCCGAAATAGTGCATTCAGGCGCGAACACAAGTTTTTCATCTTTACGTGTGCGAGGTTAGCGAAATGCTCAAACACTCCCAAACATCATTTTGGGTCCAATGGACTAGAATGGATGCTTCACAACTTTGGTACCCGAAATAGTGCATTTAGGCCCAAACACAAGTTTTGCATCTTTTATGTCTTTGAATGTTATTGAAATCATCGAAACACTAGAAAACATCATTTTGGGTCCAATGGAGTAGAATGGATGCTTCACAACTTCGGTACCCCGAAATAGTGCATTCGTGCCCGAAACACAAGTTTTGCATCTTTACGTGTTGAATGTTAGTGAAAACATCCGAAACACTAGCAAACATCATTTTGGGTGCAATGGACTAGAATGGAAGCTTCACAACTTTGGTACCCCGATATAGTGCATTCAGGCCCGAAACAAGAGTTTTTCATCTTTGACGTGCCGAGGGTTAGCGAAATGCTCTGAAACACTCCCAAACATCATTTTGGGTCCAATGGACTAGAATGGATGCTTCACAACTTTGGTACCCAGAATAGTGCATTCAGGCCCGAAACACGATTTTATCATCTTTGACGTGCCGAAGGTTAGCGAAATGCTATGAAACACTCCCAAACATCATTTTGGGTCCAATGGACTAGAATGGATGCTTCACAACTTTGGTGCCCCGAAATAGTGCATTCAGGGCCGAAACATGAGTTTTTCTTCTTTGACGTGCCGAAGGTTAGCGAAATGCTCTGAAACACTCCCAAACATCATTTTGGGTCCAATGGACTAGAATGGATGCTTCACAACTTTGGTACCCCGAAATAGTGCATTTAGGCCCGAAACACAAGTTTTGCATCTTTTATGTGCTGAATGTTATTGAAATCATCCGAAACACTAGCAAACATCATTTTGGGTCCAATGGACTAGAATGGAAGCTACACAACTTTGGTACCCCAATATAGTGCATTCAGGCCCAAAACACAAGTTTTGCATCTTTTACGTGTTGAATGTTAGTGAAAACATCCGAAACACTAGCAAACATCATTGTGGGTGCAATGGACTAGAATGGAAGCTTCACAACTTTGGTAACCCGATATAGTGCATTCGGGCCCGAAACAAGAGTTTTTCATCTTTGACGTGCCGAGGGTTAGCGAAATGATTTGAAACACTCCCAAACATCATTTTGGGTCCAATGGACTAGTATGGATGCTTCACAACTTTGGTACCCAGAATAGTGCATCCAGGCCCGAAACACGAGTTTTTCATCTTTCGTGGAGGTTAGCGAAATGCTCCGAAACACTCCCAAACATGATTTTGCGTCCAATGGATCAGAATGGATGCTTCACAACTTTGGTGCCCCGAAATAGTGCATTCAGGCCCGAAACACAAGTTTTTCTTCTTTGACGTGCTAAATGTTAGCGAAATGCTCTGAAACACTCCCATATATCATTTTGGCTCCAATGGACTAGAATGGATGCTTCACAACTTTGGTACCCCGAAATAGTGCATTTAGGCCCGAAACACAAGTTTTGCATCTTTTATGTGCTGAATGTTAGTGAAATCATCCGAAACACTAGCAAACATAATTTTGGGTCCAATGGACTAGAATGGAAGCTACACAACTTTGGTACCCCGATATAGTGCATTCTGGCCCGAAACAAGAGTTTTTCATCTTTGGCGTGCCGATGGTTAGCGAAATGCTCTGAAACACTCCCAAACATCATTTTGGGTCCAATGGACTAGTATGGATGCTTCACAACTTTGGTACCCAGAAATAGTGCATTCAAGACCGAAAGACGAGTTTTCATCTTTTACGTGCCGAAGGTTAGCGAAATGCTCCGAAACACTCCCAAACATCATTTTGGGTCTAATGGACTAGAATGGATGCTTCACAACTTTGGTACCCGAAATAGTGCATTTAGGGCCCAAAACACAAGTTTTGCATCATTTTTCGTGCGAAGGTTAGCGAAATCATCTGAAACACTTGCAAACATCATTTTGGGTCCAATGGACTAGAATGGATGCTTCACAACTTTGGTAACTCGAAATAGTGCATTTAGACCCAAAACACAAGTTCTGCATCGTTTTACGTGCCGAAGGGTAGCGAAATCATATGAAACACTTGCAAACATCATTTTGGGTCCAATGGACTAGAATGGGTGCTTCACAACTTTGGTACCCCGATATAGTGCATTCAGGCCCGAAACAAGAGTTTTTCATCTTTGACGTGTCGAGGGTTAGAAATGCTCAAACACTCCCAAACATCATTTTGGGTCCAATGGACTAGAACGGATGCTTCACAACTTTGGTACCCCAAAATAGTGCATTCAGGCCCAAAACACAAGTTTTGCATCTTTTTACGTGCTGAAAGTTATCGAAATCATCTGGAAACACTCGCAAACGTCAATTTGGGTCTAATGGACTAGAATGGATGCTTCACAACTTTGGGACCCCGGAATAGTGCATTCGGGGCCCGAAACACAAGTTTTTCATCTTTGATGTCGAGGGTTAGCGAAATCTTAAACACTCCCAAACATCATTTTGGGTCCAATGGACTAGAATGGATGCTTCACAACTTTGGTACCCGAAATAGTGCATTCAGGCCCGAAAGACGAGTTTTTCATCTTTTACGTGCCGAAGGTTAGCTAAATGCTCCGAAACACTCCCAAACATCATTTTGGGTCCAATGGACTAGAATGGATGCTTCACAACTTTGGTACCTCGAAATAGTGCATTTAGGCCCAAAACACAAGTTTTGCATCGTTTTACGTGCCGAAGGTTAGCGAAATCATCTGAAACACTTGCAAACATCATTTTGGGTCCAATGGACTAGAATGGGTGCTTCACAACTTTGGTACCCCAGAATAGTGCATTCAGGCCGAAACACGAGTTTTCATCTTTGGCGTCGAGGGTTAGCGAAATGCTCCGAAACACTCCCAAACATCATTTTGGGTCCAATGGACTAGAATGGGTGCTTCACAACTTTGGTACCCAGAAATAGTGCAGTCAGGACCGAAAGACGAGTTTTTCATCTTTTACGTGCCGAAGGATAGCGAAACGCTCCTAAACACTCCCAAACATCATTTTGGGTCCAATGGACTAGAATGGATGCTTCACAACTTTGGTACCTCGAAATAGTGCATTTAGGCCCAAACACAAGTTTTGCATCGTTTACGTGCCGAAGGTTAGCGAAATCATCTGAAACACTTGCAAACATCATTTTGGGTCCAATGGACTAGAATGGGTGCTTCACAACTTTGGTACCCAGAAATAGTGCAGTCAGGAACGAAAGACGACTTTTTCATCTTTTACGTGCCGAAGGATAGCGAAATGCTCCGAAACACTCCCAAACATCATTTTGGGTCCAATGGACTAGAATGGATGCTTCACAACTTTGGTACCCCAAAATAGTGCATTCGAAACACGAGTTTTTCTTCTTTGGCGTGCGAAGGTTAGCGAAATGCTCCGAAACACTCCCAAACATCATTTTGGGTCCAATGGACTAGAATGGATGCTTCACAACTTTGGTACCCCGAAATAGTGCATTTAGGCCCAAAACACAAGTTTTGCATCTTTTTGTGTGCTGAAGGTTAGTGAAATCATCCGAAACACTAGCAAACATTATTTTGGGTCCAATGGATTAGAATGGAAGCTTCACAACTTTGGTACCCCGAAATAGTGCATTCAGGCCCGAAACACGAGTTTTTCATCTTTCACGTGCCGAGGGTTAGCGAAATGCTCCGAAACACTCCCAAACATCATTTTGGGCCCAATGGACTAGAATGGATGCTTCACAACTTTGGTACCCCCGAAATAGTGCATTCGGGCCCGAAACACAAGTTTTGCATCTTTTACGTCTTTGAAAGTTATCGAAATCATAAACACTCATTTTGGGTCTAATGGACTAGAATGGATGCTTCACAACTTTGGGACCCCGGAATAGTGCATTCAGGCCCGAAACACGACTTTTTCATCTTTGATGTGCCGAGGGTTAGCGAAATGCTGCGAAACACTCCCAAACATCATTTTGGGTCCAATGGACTAGAATGGGTGCTTCACAACTTTGGTACCAAAATAGTGCATTTAGGCCCGAAAACGAGTTTTTCATCTTTACGTCTTGGTTAGCTAAATGCTCCGAAACACTCCCAAACATCATTTTGGGTCCAATGGACTAGAATGGATGCTTCACAACTTTGGTACCTCGAAATAGTGCATTTACGCCCAAAACACAAGTTTTGCATCTTTACGTGCGAAGGTTAGCGAAATCATCAAACACTGCAAACATCATTTTGGGTCCAATGGACTAGAATGGGTGCTTCACAACTTTGGTACCCCAGAATAGTGCATTCAGGCCCGAAACACGAGTTTTCATCTTTCGTGCGAGGGTTAGTGAAATGCTCAAACACTCCCAAACATCATTTTGGGTCCAATGGACTAGAATGGATGCTTCACAACTTTGGTACCCCGAAATAGTGCATTTAGGCCCGAAACACAAGTTTTGCATCTTTTATGTGCTGAATGTTAGTGAAATCATCCGAAACACTAGCAAACATTATTTTGGGTCCAATGGATTAGAATGGAAGCTTCACAACTTTGGTACCCCGAAATAGTGCATTCAGGCCCGAAACACGAGTTTTTCATCTTTCACGTGCCGAGATTTATCGAAATGCTCCGAAACACTCCCAAACATCATTTTGGGTCCAATGGACTAGAATGGATGCTTCACAACTTTGGTACCCTGAAATAGTGCATTCAGGCCCAAAACACAAGTTTTGCATCTTTTTACGTGCTGAAAGTTATCGAAATCATCTGGAAACACTCGCAAACGTCAATTTGGGTCTAATGGACTAGAATGGATGCTTCACAACTTTGGGACCCCGGAATAGTGCATTCAGGCCCGAAACACGACTTTTTCATCTTTGATGTCGAGGTTAGCGAAATGCTCTGAAACACTCCCAAACATCATTTTGGGTCCAATGGACTAGAATGGTGCTTCACAACTTTGGTACCCGAAATAGTGCATTTAGGCCCGAAACACAAGTTTTCATCTTTTTACGTGCGAAGGTTAGCGAAATCATCCGAAACACTCCCAAACATCATTTTGGGTCCAATGGACTAGAATGGATGCTTCACAACTTTGGTACCTCGAAATAGTGCATTTAGGCCCAAAACACAAGTTTTGCATCTTTTACGTGCCGAAGGTTAGCGAAATCATCTGAAACACTTGCAAACATCATTTTGGGTCCAAGGGACTAGAATGGGTGCTTCACAACTTTGGTACCAGAATAGTGCATTCAGGGCCCAAACACGAGTTTTCATCTTTACGTGCGAGGTTAGCGAAATGCTCAAACACTCCCAAACATCATTTTGGGTCCAATGGACTAGAATGGATGCTTCACAACTTTGGTACCCGAAATAGTGCATTTAGGGCCCAAAACACAAGTTTTGCATCTTTTCGTGAAGGTTAGCGAAATCATCAAACACTCCCAAACATCATTTTGGGTCCAATGGACTAGAATGGATGCTTCACAACTTTGGTACCCCGAAATAGTGCATTCGGGCCCGAAACACAAGTTTTGCATCTTTTACTTTGAAATGCACTAGCAAACATCATTTTGGGTCCAATGGACTAGAATGGATGCTTCACAACTTTGGTACCCGAAATAGTGCATTCGGGCCCAAAACAAGTTTTCATCTTTTCGTCCGAAGGATAGCGAAATCATGAAACACTCCCAAACATCATTTTGGGTCCAATGGACTAGAATGGATGCTTCACAACTTTGGTACCCCGAAATAGTGCATTAGGCCCAAACAGTTTTTCATCTTTGATGTGAGGTTAGCGAAATCTTCTGAAACACTCCCAAACATCATTTTGGGTCCAATGGACTAGAATGGAAGCTTCACAACTTTGGTACCCCAAAATAGTGCATTCAGGCCCAAAACACAAGTTTTGCATCTTTTACGTGTTGAATGTTAGTGAAAAACATCCCAAACATCATTTTGGGTCCAATGGACTAGAATGGATGCTTCACAACTTTGGTACCCGAAATAGTGCATTTGGGCCAAAACACAAGTTTTCATCTTTGGCGTGCGAGGTTAGCGAAATGCATCTCAACACTCCCAAACATCATTTTGGGTCCAATGGACTAGAATGGATGCTTCACAACTTTGGTACCCGAAATAGTGCATTCAGGCCCGAACACGAGTTTTCATCTTTGACGTGCCGAGGGTTAGCGAAATGCTCCGAAACACTCCCAAACATCATTTTGGGTCCAATGGACTAGAATGGATGCTTCACAACTTTGGTACCCCAAAATAGTGCATTCGAGGCGAAACAGTTTTTCATCTTTTACGTGCCGAATGTTAGCGAAATGCTCTGAAACACTCGCAAACATCATTTTGGGTCCAATGGACTAGAATGGATGCTTCACAACTTTGGTACCGAAATAGTGCATTTTGGCCCGGAACACAAGTTTTGCACCTTTTACGTGCCGAAGGTTAGCGAAATCATCCAAACACTAGCAAACATCATTTTGGGTCCAATGGACTAGAATGGATGCTTCACAACTTTGGTACCCGAAATAGTGCATTCTGGCCCAAAACACAAGTTTTTCATCTTTTACGTTGAATGTTAGCGAAATGCATCCAAACACTCCCAAACATCATTTTGGGTCCAATGGACTAGAATGGATGCTTCACAACTTTGGTACCCGAAATAGTGCATTCGGGCCCGAAACAATAGTTTTCATCTTTGACGCGTGCGAGGTTAGCGAAATGCTCTGAAACACTCCCAAACATCATTTTGGGTCCAATGGACTAGAATGGATGCTTCACAACTTTGGTACCCGAAATAGTGCATTAGGCCCGAAACACAAGTTTTCATCTTTTTATGTGCTGAAGGTTAGCGAAATCATCAAACACTCCCAAACATCATTTTGGGTCCAATGGACTAGAATGTATGCTTCACAACTTTGGTACCCCGAAATAGTGCATTCAGGCCCGAAACACGAGTTTTCATCTTTGACGTGCTAAGTGTTAGCGAAATGCTCAAAACACTACCTAACATCATTTTGGGTCCAATGGACTAGAATGGATGCTTCACAACTTTGGTACCCCGAAATAGTGCATTTGGGCCGAAACACAAGTTTTGCATCTTTATGTGCTGAATGTTAGTGAAATCATCCAAAACACTAGCAAACATAATTTTGGGTCCAATGGACTAGAATGGATGCTTCACAACTTTGGTACCCGAATAGTGCATTCAAGCCCGAAACACAGTTTTCATCTTTGATGTCGAGGGTTAGCGAAATGCTCCGAAACACTCCCAAACATCATTTTGGGTCCAATGGACTAGAATGGATGCTTCACAACTTTGGTACCCGAAATAGTGCATTAGGCCCGAAACACAAGTTTTCATCTTTTCGTCGAAGGTTAGCGAAATGCTCCGAAACACTCCCAAACATCATTTTGGGTCCAATGGACTAGAATGGATGCTTCACAACTTTGGTACCTCGAATAGTGCATTTAGGCCCGAAACACAAGTTTTGCATCTTTTTACGTGCCAGAGGTTAGCGAAATGCTCTGAAACACTAGCAAACATCATTTTGGGTCCAATGGAGTAGATTGGATGCTTCACAACTTTGGTACCCCAAATAGTGCATTTAGGCCCAAAACACAAGTTTTCATCTTTGACGTGCGAAGGTTAGCGAAATCATCTGAAACACTTGCAAACATCATTTTGGGTCCAATGGACTAGAATGGGTGCTTCACAACTTTGGTACCCCAGAATAGTGCATTAGGGAAACACAAGTTTTCATCTTTTACGTGCGAAGGTTAGCGAAATCATCCGAAACACTCCCAAACATCATTTTGGGTCCAATGGACTAGAATGGATGCTTCACAACTTTGGTACCCCGAAATAGTGCATTCAGGCCCGAAACACAGGTTTTTCATCTTTCGTGCGAAGGTTATCGAAATGCTCCGAAACACTCCCAAACATCATTTTGGGTCCAATGGACTAGAATGGATGCTTCACAACTTTGGTACCCCAAAATAGTGCATTTAGGCCCAAAACACAAGTTTTGCATCTTTTACGTGTCAAGTTAGCGAAATCATCTGGAAACACTTGCAAACATCATTTTGGGTCCAATGGACTAGAATGGATGCTTCACAACTTTGGTACCCCGAATAGTGCATTCGCGGCCCGAAACACGAGTTTTCATCTTTGATGCGAGGTTAGCGAAATGCACTGAAACACTCCCAAACATCATTTTGGGTCCAATGGACTAGAATGGATGCTTCACAACTTTGGTACCCCGAAATAGTGCATTCAGGCCCGAAAGACGAGTTTTTCATCTTTTACGTGCGAAGGTTAGCGAAATGCTCCGAAACACTCCCAAACATCATTTTGGGTCCAATGGACTAGAATGGATGCTTCAGAACTTTGGTACCCGAAATAGTGCATTCAGGCCCAAAACACAAGTTTTGCATCTTTTGCGTCGAAGGTTAGCGAAATCATCTGAAATACTTGCAAACATCATTTTGGGTCCAATGGACTAGAATGGAAGCTTCACAACTTTGGTACCCGATATAGTGCATTCGGGCCCAAAACACAAGTTTTGCATCTTTGACGTGCGTTAGCGAAATGCTCAAACACTAAAATCATTTTGGGTCCAATGGACTAGAATGGATGCTTCACAACTTTGGTACCCGATATAGTGCATTAGGCCCAAAACACAAGTTTTCATCTTTGGCGTGCGAGGTTAGCGAAATGCTCGAAACACTCCCAAACATCATTTTGGGTCCAATGGACTAGAATGGATGCTTCACAACTTTGGTACCCGAATAGTGCATTAGGCCCGAAAACACAAGTTTTGCATCTTTTGTGTTGAATGTTAGCGAAATCACAAACACTTTTGGGTCCAATGGACTAGAATGGTTGCTTCACAACTTTAGTACCCCGAAATAGTGCATTCCGGCCCGAAAGATGAGTTTTTCATCTTTTACGTGCCGAATGTTAGCGAAATGCTCTGAAACACTCGCAAACATCATTTTGGGTCCAATGGACTAGAATGGATGCTTCACAACTTTGGTACCCCGAAATAGTGCATTTTGGGCCGGAACACAAGTTTTGCATCTTTATGTCAATGTTATTGAAATCATCCAAACACTAAAACATCATTTTGGGTCCAATGGACTAGAATGGAAGCTTCACAACTTTGGTACCCGATATAGTGCATTCGGCCCAAAACACAAGTTTTGCATCTTTGACGTGTTGAATGTTAGTGAAATGCTCAAACACTCCCAAACATCATTTGGGTGCAATGGACTAGAATGGATGCTTCACAACTTTGGTACCCGAAATAGTGCATTCGGGGCCGAAACAAGTTTTCATCTCTTACGTGCGAAGGTTAGCGAAATGCTCCGAAACACTCCCAAACATCATTTTGGGTCCAATGGACTAGAATGGATGCTTCACAACTTTGGTACCCCGAAATAGTGCATTTGGGCCCAAAACAAGTTTTTCATCTTTCGTCGAAGGTTAGCGAAATGCTCAAACACTCAAACATCATTTTGGGTCCAATGGACTAGAATGGATGCTTCACAACTTTGGTGCCCGAAATAGTGCATTCGCCCAAACACAAGTTTTTCTTCTTTGACGTATAAATGTTAGCGAAATGCTGCAAACATCATTTTGGGTCCAATGGACTAGAATGGATGCTTCACAACTTTGGTACCCCAAAATAGTGCATTTGGGCCGAAACACAAGTTTTGCATCTTTGTCGTGCGAATGTTAGCGAAATGCTCAAACACTCAAACATCATTTTGGGTCCAATGGACTAGAATGGAAGCTTCACAACTTTGGTACCCCGAAATAGTGCATTCAGGCCCAAAACACAAGTTTTGCATCTTTTACGTGCCGAAGGTTAGCGAAATGCTCCGAAACACTCCCAAACATCATTTTGGGTCCAATGGACTAGAATGGAAGCTTCACAACTTTGGCACCCCGAAATAGTGCATTTAGGCCCAAACACAAGTTTTCATCTTTTACGTCGAAGGTTTGAAATCATCCCAAACATCATTTTGGGTCCAATGGACTAGAATGGATGCTTCACAACTTTGGTACCCTGAAATAGTGCATTCAGGGCCCAAACACGAGTTTTCATCTTTCGTGCGAGGTTAGCGAAATGCTCAAACACTCCCAAACATCATTTTGGGTCCAATGGACTAGAATGGATGCTTCACAACTTTGGTGCCCCGAAATAGTGCATTTCGCCCGAAACACGAGTTTTTCATCTTTGGCGTGCAAATGTTAGCGAAATGCTCTGAAACACTCCCATATATCATTTTGGGTCCAATGGACTAGAATGGATGCTTCACAACTTTGGTACCCCAAAATAGTGCATTTGGGCCCAAAACACAAGTTTTGCATCTTTTATGTGCTGAATGTTAGTGAAATCATCCGAAACACTAGCAAACATCATTTTGGGTCCAATGGACTAGAATGGAAGCTACACAACTTTGGTACCCGATGATAGTGCATTCGGGCCCAAAACACAGAGTTTTTCATCTTTGACGTGTTGAAGGTTAGCGAAATGCTCAAACACTCCCAAACATCATTTTGGGTCCAATGGACTAGAATGGATGCTTCACAACTTTGGTACCCGAAAATAGTGCATTCAGGCCCGAAACACAAGTTTTGCATCTTTTACGTGCCAGAGGTTAGCGAAATGCTCCGAAACACTCCCAAACATCATTTTGGGTCCAATGGACTAGAATGGATGCTTCACAACTTTGGTACCCCGAATAGTGCATTCAGCCCAAAACACAAGTTTTCATCTTTTCGTGCGAAGGTTAGCGAAATGCTCCGAAACACTCCCAAACATCATTTTGGGTCCAATGGACTAGAATGGATGCTTCACAACTTTGGTACCCCGAAATAGTGCATTCGGGCGCGAACACAAGTTTTGCATCTTTTGTCGTGAATGTTAGCGAAATCATCCTGAAACACTCCCAAACATCATTTTGGGTCCAATGGACTAGAATGGATGCTTCACAACTTTGGTACCCGAAATAGTGCATTGGGCCCGAAACACAGTTTTTCATCTTTACGTGTGAATTTAGTGAAATGCTCTGAACACTCCCAAACATCATTTTGGGTCCAATGGACTAGAATGGATGCTTCACAACTTTGGTACCCCAAAATAGTGCATTCAGGCCCAAAACACAAGTTTTGCATCTTTTACGTGAAGGTTAGCGAAATCATCTGAAACACTCCCAAACATCATTTTGGGTCCAATGGACTAGAATGGATGCTTCACAACTTTGGTACCCGAAATAGTGCATTCAAGGCCCGAAAACAGTTTTCATCTTTGATGTGCGAAGGTTAACGAAATCATCGAAACACTCCCAAACATCATTTTGGGTCCAATGGACTAGAATGGATGCTTCACAACTTTGGTACCCGAAATAGTGCATTTAGGCCCAAACAGTTTTGCATCTTTTACGTGAAGGTTAGCTAAATCATCTCAAACACTCCCAAACATCATTTTGGGTCCAATGGACTAGAATGGATGCTTCACAACTTTGGTACCCGAAATAGTGCATTTAGGCCCGAAACACAAGTTTTCATCTTTTACGTGCTGAAGGTTAGTGAAATCATCTGAAACACTCGCAAACATCATTTTGGGTCCAATGGACTAGAATGGTGCTTCACAACTTTGGTACCCAGAATAGTGCATTCAGGGCCCGAAACACAAGTTTTCATCTTTTACGTGTCGAGGTTAGCGAAATGCTCCGAAACACTCCCAAACATCATTTTGGGTCCAATGGACTAGAATGGATGTTTCATAACTTTAGTACCTCGAAATAGTGCATTTAGGCCCGAAACACAAGTTTTCATCTTTCGTAAGTTAGTGAAATCATCCGAAACACTAGCAAACATTATTTTGGGTCCAATGGACTAGAATGGATGCTTCACAACTTTGGTACCCGAAATAGTGCATTCGGGCCCAAAACGAGTTTTCATCATCTTTCACGTCGGTTAGCGAAATCAAACACAAACATCATTTTGGGTCCAATGGACTAGAATGGATGCTTCACAACTTTGGTACCCCAAAATAGTGCATTCAGGCCCGAAACACAAGTTTTTCATCTTTACGTCTTGGTTATCGAAATCTGAAACACTCCCAAACATCATTTTGGGTCTAATGGACTAGAATGGATGCTTCACAACTTTGGTACCCCGAAATAGTGCATTCGGGCCAAACACAGTTTTTCATCTTTGATGTGCGAGGGTTAGCGAAATGCTCAGAAACACTCCCAAACATCATTTTGGGTCCAATGGACTAGAATGGATGCTTCACAACTTTGGTACCCGATAGATAGTGCATTTAGGCCCGAAAACACAAGTTTTCATCTTTTACGTCTTGAATGTTAGCTAAATCATCCCAAAACACTAGAAACATCATTTTGGGTCCAATGGACTAGAATGGATGCTTCACAACTTTAGTACCCAGAAATAGTGCATTTAGGCCCAAACACAAGTTTTGCATCTTTCTACGTGCTGAAGGTTAGTGAAATCATCTGAAACACTTGCAAACATCATTTTGGGTCCAATGGACTAGAATGGAACCATCACAACTTTGGTACCCGATATAGTGCATTCGGGGCCCGAAACACGAGTTTTCATCTTTGACGTGCGAGGTTAGCGAAATGCTCCGAAACACTCCCAAACATCATTTTGGGTCCAATGGACTAGAATGGATGCTTCACAACTTTGGTACCCCGAAATAGTGCATTTAGGCCCGAAACACAAGTTTTTGCATCTTTGTCGTGAATGTTATTGAAATCATCCAAACACTAGCAAACATCATTTTGGGTCCAATGGACTAGAATGGATGCTTCACAACTTTGGTACCCGAAATAGTGCATTCGGGCCCAAACACAAGTTTTTCATCTTTATGTGTTGAATGATAGCGAAATCATCCAAGACACTAGCAAACATCATTTTGGGTCCAATGGACCAGAATGGATGCTTCACAATTTTGGTACCCCGAAATAGTGCATTGCCCGAAACACAAGTTTTCATCTTTTATGTCGAAGGTTATCGAAATGCTCAAACACTAAACATCATTTTGGGTCCAATGGACTAGAATGGATGCTTCACAACTTTGGTACCCGAAATAGTGCATTTAGGCCCAAAACACAAGTTTTCATCTTTATGTGCTGAATGTTAGCGAAATCATCTGAAACACTAGAAAACATCATTTTGGGTCCAATGGACTAGAATGGAAGCTTCACAACTTTGGTACCCCGATATAGTGCATTCGGGGCCCAAACACAAGTTTTGCATCTTTTACGTGCTGAATGTTAGCGAAATCCTCGAAACACTCCCAAACATCATTTTGGGTCCAATGGACTAGAATGGATGCTTCACAACTTTGGTACCCCGAAATAGTGCATTCAGGCCCGAAACAAGAGTTTTTCATCTTTTCCGTGCCGAAGGTTAGCGAAATGCTCTGAAACACTCCCAAACATCATTTTGGGTCCAATGGACTAGAATGGATGCTTCACAACTTCGGTACCCCGGAATAGTGCATTGGCCCAAACACAAGTTTTGCATCTTTTACGTGCCGAGGTTAGCGAAATGCTCTGAAATACTCTCAAACATCATTTTGGGTCCAATGGACTAGAATGGATGCTTCACAACTTCGGTACCCCCGAAATTGTGCATTCAGGCCCGAAACACAAGTTTTGCATCTTTTACGTGCCGAAGGTTAGCGAAATGCTCCGAAACACTCCCAAACATCATTTTGGGTCCAATGGACTAGAATGGATGCTTCACAACTTCGGTACCCGAAATAGTGCATTTAGGCCGAAACACAAGTTTTGCATCTTTTTGGCGTCGTTGAAATCATCTGAAACACTCCCAAACATCATTTTGGGTCCAATGGAGTAGAATGGAAGCTTCACAACTTTGGTACCCCGAAATAGTGCATTCAGGCCCGAAACACAAGTTTTGCATCTTTTACGTGCCGAAGGTTAGCGAAATGCATCTGAAACACTCAAACATCATTTTGGGTCCAATGGACTAGAATGGATGCTTCACAACTTTGGTACCCGAATAGTGCATTCGGGCCCAAACACATAGTTTTTTCATCTTTACGTGCGAGGTTAGCGAAATGCTCAAAACACTCCCAAACATCATTTTGGGTCCAATGGACTAGAATGGATGCTTCACAACTTTGGTACCCGAAATAGTGCATTCAGGCCCGAAACACGAGTTTTTCATCTTTGACGTGCGGAAGGTTAGCGAAATGCTCCGAAACACTCCCAAACATCATTTTGGGTCCAATGGACTAGAATGGATGCTTCACAACTTTGGTACCCGAAATAGTGCATTAGGCCGAAACATGAGTTTTCATCTTTCGTGCGAAGGTTAGCGAAATGCTCAAACACTCCAAACATCATTTTGGGTCCAATGGACTAGAATGGATGCTTCACAACTTTGGTACCCCGAAATAGTGCATTTAGGCCCGAAACACAAGTTTTGCATCTTTTACGTGTTGAATGTTAGTGAAATCATCCGAAACACTAGCAAACATCATTTTGGGTCCAATGGACTAGAATGGATGCTTCACAACTTTGGTACCCGAAATAGTGCATTTAGGCCCGAAACACAAGTTTTCATCTTTGACGCGAGGTTAGCGAAATGCTCAAACACTCCCAAACATCATGTCGGGTCCAATGGACTAGAATGGATGCTTCACAACTTTGGTACCTCGAAATAGTGCATTCGGGCCCGAAACACGAGTTTTTCATCTTTACGTGCCGAAGGTTAGCGAAATGCTCTGAAACACTCCCAAACATCATTTTGGGTCCAATGGACTAGAATGGATGCTTCACAACTTTGGTACTCTGAAATAGTGCATTAGGCCCAAAACACAAGTTTTGCATCTTTTTACACGTGAAGGTTAGCGAAATGCTCCGAAACACTCGCAAACATCATTTTGGGTCCAATGGACTAGAATGGATGCTTCACAACTTTGGTACCCCGAAATAGTGCATTTAGGCCCAAAACACAAGTTTTGCATCTTTTCGTGCCAGAGGTTAGCGAAATCATCTGAAACACTTGCAAACATCATTTTGGGTCCAATGGACTAGAATGGGTGCTTCACAACTTTGGTACCCCAGAATAGTGCATTCAGGCCCGAAACACGAGTTTTCATCTTTGACGTGCCGAGGGTTAGCGAAATGCTCAAACACCAAACATCATTTTGGGTCCAATGGACTAGAATGGATGCTTCACAACTTTGGTACCCCGAAATAGTGCATTCAGGCCCGAAACACAAGTTTTTCATCATTGACGTGCCGAAGGTTAGCGAAATGCCTCGAAACACTCCCAAACATCATTTTGGGTCCAATGGACTAGAATGGATGCTTCACAACTTTGGTACCTCGAAATAGTGCATTTAGGCCCAAAACACAAGTTTTGCATCTTTTATGTCGAAGGTTAGCGAAATCATCCTAAACACTAGCAAACATCATTTTGGGTCCAATGGACTAGAATGGATGCTTCACAACTTTGGTACCCGAATAGTGCATTCAGGCCCGAAACACAAGTTTTCATCTTTGACGTGTTGAATGGTTAGCGAAATGCTAAACACTCCCAAACATCATTTTGGGTCCAATGGACTAGAATGGATGTTTCACAACTTTGGTACCTCGAATAGTGCATTAGGCCCGAAACACGAGTTTTTCATCTTTGACGTGTCAAGGTTAGCGAAATGCTCAAACACTCCCAAACATCATTTTGGGTCCAATGGACTAGAATGGATGCTTCACAACTTTGGTACCCGAAATAGTGCATTTAGGCGAAACACAAGTTTTGCATCTTTATGTGCCGAGGTTAGCGAAATCATCAAACACTCCCAAACATCATTTTGGGTCCAATGGACTAGAATGGATGCTTCACAACTTTGGTACCGAATAGTGCATTCGGGCCCAAAACACAAGTTTTCATCTTTACGTGTTGAATGTTAGTGAAAATGCATCTGAAACACTAGCTAACATCATTTTGGGTCCAATGGACTAGAATGGAACCTTCACAACTTTGGTACCCGAAATAGTGCATTCACGAAACAAGAGTTTTTCATCTTTTATGTCTTGAAGGGTTAGCGAAATGCTCAAACACTCCCAAACATCATTTTGGGTCCAATGGACTAGAATGGATGCTTCACAACTTTGGTACCCGAAATAGTGCATTAGGCCCGAAACACAAGTTTTCATCTTTGGCGTCGAGGGTTAGCGAAATGCTCAAACACTCCCAAACATCATTTTGGGTCCAATGGACTAGAATGGATGCTTCACAACTTTGGTACCTCGAAATAGTGCATTTAGGCCCAAAACACAAGTTTTCATCTTTTGTGTGAAGGTTAGCGAAATGCTCCGAAACACTCCCAAACATCATTTTGGGTCCAATGGACTAGAATGGATGCTTCACAACTTTGGTACCTCGAAATAGTGCATTTAGGCCCAAACACAAGTTTTGCATCTTTTACGTGCCAATGTTAGCGAAATCATCCAAACACTAGCAAACATCATTTTGGGTCCAATGGACTAGAATGGGTGCTTCACAACTTTGGTACCCCAGAATAGTGCATTGAGGCCCGAAACACAAGTTTTTCATCTTTGACGTGCCGAGGTTTAGCGAAATGCTCCGAAACACTCCCAAACATCATTTTGGGTCCAATGGACTAGAATGGATGTTTCACAACTTTGGTACCCCGAAATAGTGCATTCGGGACCGAAGACGAGTTTTCATCTTTTATGTGCCGAAGGTTAGCGAAATGCTCTGAAACACTCCCAAACATCATTTTGGGTCCAATGGACTAGAATGGATGCTTCACAACTTTGGTACCTCGAATAGTGCATTTAGGCCCAAACACACAAGTTTTGCATCTTTTTCGTGTCAAGGTTAAAAATCATCTCAAACACTTCCCAAACATCATTTTGGGTCCAATGGACTAGAATGGATGCTTCACAACTTTGGTACCTCGAAATAGTGCATTTAGGCCCAAAACACAAGTTTTGCATCTTTACGTGTCAAGGTTAGCGAAATGCATCAAACACTCCCAAACATCATTTTGGGTCCAATGGACTAGAATGGATGCTTCACAACTTTGGTACCCGAAATAGTGCATTCAGGCCCGAAACACAAGTTTTTCATCTTTTTACGCGTCAAGGTTAGCAAAATGCTCTGAAACACTCCCAAACATCATTTTGGGTCCAATGGACTAGAATGGATGCTTCACAACTTTGGTACCTCGAAATAGTGCATTCAGGCCCGAAAGACAAGTTTTGCATCTTTATGTGCAAGGTTAGCGAAATCATCCGAAACACTCCAAACATCATTTTGGGTCCAATGGACTAGAATGGATGCTTCACAACTTTGGTACCTCGAAATAGTGCATTTAGGCCCAAACACAAGTTTTGCATCTTTTTACGTCAAGGTTAGCGAAATCATCAAACACTCAAACATCATTTTGGGTCCAATGGACTAGAGTTGATGGTTCAGAACTTTGGTACCCGAAATAGTGCATTCAGGCCCAAAACACAAGTTTTGCATCGTTTTACATGTCGAAGGTTAGCGAAATCAACTGAAACACTTGCAAACATCATTTTGGGTCCAATGGACTAGAATGGGTGCTTCACAACTTTGGTACCCCAGAATAGTGCATTCAGGCCCGAAACACGAGTTTTCATCTTTGACGTGTCGAGGTTAGCGAAATGCTCCGAAAGACTCCCAAACATTATTTTGGGTCCAATGGACTAGAATGTATGATTCAGAACTTTGGGACCTCGAAATAGTGCATTCAGGCCCGAAACACGAGTTTTTCATCTTTTACGTGCCGAAGGTTAGCGAAATGCTCCGAAACACTCCCAAACATCATTTTGGGTCCAATGGACTAGAATGGATGCTTCACAACTTTGGTACCCCGAAATAGTGCATTTAGGCCCAAAACACAAGTTTTGCATCTTTTTACGTGCCGAAGGTTAGCGAAATCATCCAAAACACTAGCAAACATCATTTTGGGTCCAATGGACTAGAATGGATGCTTCACAATTTTGGTACCCCGAAATAGTGCATTCAGGCCCGAAACAAGAGTTTTTCATCTTTTACGTGCAGAAGGTTAGCGAAATGCTCTGAAACACTCCCAAACATCATTTTGGGTCCAATGGACTAGAATGGATGCTTCACAACTTTGGTACCTCGAAATAGTGCATTTAGGCCCAAAATAAAAGTTTTCATCATTTTTCGTCAAGGTTAGCGAAATCATCTGAAACACTTGCAAACATCATTTTGGGTCCAATGGACTAGAATGGATGCTTCACAACTTTGGTACCCAAAATAGTGCATTTAGGCCCAAACACAAGTTTTGCATCTTTTACGTGCTGAAGGTTAGTGAAATCATCTGAAACACTAGCAAACATCATTTTGTGTCCAATGGACTAGAATGGAGCTTCACAACTTTGGTACCCGAATATAGTGCATTCGGGCCCCAAAACACAAGTTTTCATCTTTTACGTGTTGAAGGTTAGCGAAATGCCAAACACTCCCAAACATCATTTTGCGTCCAATGGACTAGAATGGATGTTTCACAACTTTGGTGCCCCGAAATAGTGCATTCAGGGCCGAAACACGAGTTTTCATCTTTGACGTGCCGAAGGTTAGCGAAATGCTCCGAAACACTCCCAAACATCATTTTGGGTCCAATGGACTAGAATGGATGCTTCACAACTTTGGTACCCCGAAATAGTGCATTTAGGCCCAAAACACAAGTTTTGCATCGTTTTACGTGCCGAAGGTTAGCGAAATCATCTGAAACACTTGCAAACATCATTTTGGGTCCAATGGATTAGAATGGATGCTTCACAACTTTGGTACCCCAGAATAGTGCATTCAGGCCGAAACACAAGTTTTCATCTTTACGTGCGAGGGTTAGCGAAATGCATCAAACACTCCCAAACATCATTTTGGGTCCAATGGACTAGAATGGATGTTTCACAACTTTGGTACTCGATAGTGCATTCAGAAACACGAGTTTTCATCTTTGACGTGGAAGGTTAGCGAAATGCTCAAACACTCCCAAACATCATTTTGGGTCCAATGGACTAGAATAAATGCTTCACAACTTTGGTACCTCGAATAGTGCATTTAGGCCCGAAACACAAGTTTTTCATCTTTATGTGTGAATGTTAGCGAAATCATCAAACACTAGAAAACATCATTTTGGGTCCAATGGACTAGAATGGAAGCTTACAACTTTGGTACCCGATATAGTGCATTCTGCCCAAACACAAGTTTTGCATCTTTTACGTGTTGAATGTTAGTGAAATCATCAAACACTAGCTAACATCATTTTGGGTCCAATGGTCCTAGAATGGAGCTTCACAACTTTGGTACCCGAATAGTGCATTGAGGCGAAACGAGTTTTCATCTTTGACGTGCCGAGGGTTAGCGAAATGCTCTGAAACACTCCCAAACATCATTTTGGGTCCAATGGACTAGTATGGATGCTTCACAACTTTGGTACCCAGAATAGTGCATTCAGGCCCGAAACACGAGTTTTCATTTTGACGTGCCGAGGGTTAGCGAAATCATGTTCAAACACTCCCAAACATCATTTTGCATCCAATGGAGTAGAATGGATGCTTGACAACTTTGGTGCCCCGAAATAGTGCATTCAGGCCCGAAACACAAGTTTTGCATCGTTTTACGTGCCGAAGGTTAGCGAAATCATCTGAAACACTTGCAAACATCATTTTGGGTCCAATGGACTAGAATGGGTGCTTCACAACTTTGGTACCCAGAAATAGTGCATTCGTAAACACGAGTTTTCATCTTTGACATGCCGAGGGTTAGCGAAATGCTCCGAAACACTCCCAAACATCATTTTGCGTCCAATGGACTAGAATGGATGTTTCACAACTTTGGTACTCGAAATAGTGCATCCATGCCCAAACACGAGTTTTCATCTTTGGACGTGCAAGGTTAGCGAAATCATCTAAAACACTTGCAAACATCATTTTGGGTCCAATGGACTAGAATGGATGCTTCACAACTTTGGGACCCCGAAATAGTGCATTAGGCCCAAACACAAGTTTTGCATCGTTTTACATGCCGAAGGTCAGCGAAATCATATGAAACACTTGCAAACATCATTTTGGGTCAATGGACTAGAATGGGTGCTTCACAACTTTGGTACCCAGAATAGTGCATTCCCAAACACGAGTTTTTCATCTTTGACGTGCGAGGTTAGCGAAATGCTCAAACACTCTCAAACATCATTTTGCGTCCAATGGACTAGAATGGATGTTTCACAACTTGGTGGTGCCTCAAATAGTGCATTCGGGGCCGAAACACGAGTTTTCATCTTTGACGTCAAGGTTAGCGAAATGCTCAAACACACTCAAACATCATTTTGGGTCCAATGGACTAGAATGGATGTTTCACAACTTTGGTACTTTAGAATAGTGCATTAGGCTAAACACAAGTTTTGCATCTTTCGTGCAGGTTAGCGAAATCTCAAACACTTCCCAAACATCATTTTGGTCCAATGGATTAGAATGGATGCTTCACAACTTTGGTACCTAGAATAGTGCATTCACCGAAACACGAGTTTTCATCTTTGACGTGCGAGGGTTGCGAATCATCTGAAACACTCTCCAACATCATTTTGGGTCCAATGGACTAGAATGGATGTTTCACAACTTTGGTACCTCGAATAGTGCATTCAGGCGAAACACGAGTCTTGACTCGTGCCCAAGTGCACTGCAAATGCTCGATCGTCCACGACTGTCTTGCCTCCTCTACACCATGTGGTGACCTAGTCCTGATTGTCCGGGTCCTCGAACCAAACACTTGTCTCTCCATCTCCCAGGAGCCCCTCAAGGTCGAAGACCTTTTACCGTTCTTCTCACCTGCAACACGAACCGCAGCCTACACTGCCTTGAGCCAGAGTCGGGTCAACACCGTTGTCAATCACTCATCACCGGGGTGGTCATCCATCTCGACCCAGACGCTCACTGGTCTTCAATCTCCCTTGATGAGTGCATTGACAACACAACACGAAATGAAATTAGAGAAAGTAAGAAGAAAGAAAAACAAAGAAGCTCAACTCATGACCAAAACCAAAGAAAGGCAAAGAAAGGTCACAAGCCGAGCAAAGCACAAACTCACACCTGAAAACACAAGAAGAAAGCTCTCAGACAAATGCAAGCTCCCCCAGACATGTGGATGCAAAGTTCCAAATTTTAGATGCATTTTCTGAATTTTTCATCTGAATTTTCATTAAGCCTTACCTCTTCTCCCCCTTGTTGACAATGTATGAATCAAGGTGAAAATGCAGGAAATAAACATCTACATGAGCTTCTCAAATAGGCCAAAACTAGTGTCAAAGGCTAAGTGAGACAAAGAGCACATATATGGATCATAGCATAGTCAAAGCATTGCCACAAGTAATATATGGAAATATAGGCATGTGACAAAGCAAATTTTCAGATTTGAGCAGTTTATCAAAAGATGGCTCACTTCAAATGTAAAGGCCTATCCATGTTATATTTTAGCCAAAAACACGCATATCATCCAGAGATCATACAAGGATATCAAATTCTTAACAAAAGATCATTGCAAACACCCATAAAGCAAAGCATGTCATGTTAAAGCTCATGAGCCATGTGTCCACTTGGGAGACTTCTCCACCGTGAACATCATGCAACATGTTTTGCACCCATGTGTGAAAGATAAGACATTTTAAGCATAAACATGATGGATGGAGCATTTTCAAGCATGCACACTTCTTTTCAAGATTAATTCATTTCATGGTACATGAAGTGCCTTTGCGGCAAAAAGAAGCTTATGCTCCTCCATGAATGCAACATAGGCTAAACATTCACAATGATATCGGCCTTTGGCCCAAATGCAAGAAAGAGACATCCAAGCACAATCTAAGCATGAAAGGCACATTTAGACCAAAACTTGACATGGATACTACTACACATGAGGGAGCACATTTCATCAAATTTAGTCAAGATTAGCATTTGATTCGTAGAAGGCTAGCTCACAACACATATATCTCAAATATTCCAAGAGCATAGCCTCACATAGCCATTTCTCCACACACATGACCAATATCTCACAAGTATCCAAAGAAACTCAGATAAGGCATATGGAAGAAGCTCACCATCCTAAAATGCAATATGATACAAATGCAACATGATATATAACAAGATGGCTATCCTACCATGGTTTATACATCAAGCAAAGCATGTATATACATCAAAGGAAAAACATGGTATGATACATATGGTACAAAAGTAAATCCCCCAAGAAACAACTAGAAAGGGCAACAAACCCCAAGTTCCCCATGAGCGCAAATGTAGCTTGGTCGAGAGGCTTTGTAAAGATGTCTGCAAGCTGATCTTGGGTAGGGACATGACTCAACACAATGGTCCCTTTCTCCACATTGTCTCTCAATAAATGATACCTCACCTCTATGTGTTTGGTTCGAATAAAATCGGGTTTTTTGCTACGCTTATGGCACTGGTGCTATCACAAAGAAGTGGGATCTGGGTGCACTCTTCACCAAAGTCTCTCAAGGTGTATGAGATCCACAATGTGGGAACAACAACTCATGACGCAACATACTCGCCTCGGTGGTAGGCTACACTAGGCACTTGCGGGAAGACCATAAACGACGAGGACCCAAGAAACCTGGCAAGAAACCAAGTAGACTTCCTCTCGACTCGGCAACCAGAAATCCGCATCGAAAAACCATGAAGTGAAAGAGTCGAGGAGGAAGAATACCAATGGCCAAGAACCGGTGGCAGGTACCGAAGATCCTCTTGACTGTCGATGTGATGTCCTCGGCGAGGCTCGAAAGCAGCGCCTGAGACACACACCAATTGTATGTCCGGCCTCATCACCGTCGTAGAGGAGGAGCCGATCATGCTCCCGACTCACTGGTCCACGGTTCTCCGTCCTCGTCCGCATCCAAAGTAGCCGTACTCCCCATGGGTGTCGACATAGGCTTCACATCTTGCATCTGGAACTTCCTCAGCATGTCTTTCGTGTACTTGGTCTAATGTACAAATGTTCCGTCCTTCACTTGCTTGATCCGCAACCCAGAAAGTACCGCAACTCGCCCATCATGCTCATCTCGAATTCCCCTCATCATCATCGCAAACTTGGCAACAAGGTTATGTGACGAGCCACCAAAGACAATATCATCCACGTATATCTGCACAACCAACAAGTCATTCCCATGCTTGATGAGAAACAAGGTCCTATCCACGGTACTCCATCACGAACACCGCTCAAGAAACCTCTCAATCTCCCATACCAAGCCCGGGTGCTGTTTCAACCCATACAGAGCCCTTTTCAACCTGTACACCACCCGTGTGGGTACTTCTCACTCGAACCCCCACCTCCTCCTCTATGACCCCATTCGAAAAGCACTCTTCACATCCATTTGAAACAACATGAACCCTTTAGCCACGGCAAAGGCTAGAAGGATCCGAATTGCCTCAAGGCAGCCCAGAGCAAAGGTCTCCTCATAGTCAATCCTCCTTCGACTATATCCCTGGGCAACAAGTCTTGACTTGTTCCTCACAACCATCCCATTCTCACCCTCTTTGTTCTTCCAAACCCATTTGGTTCCTATAGGATGGCAATTTGGAGGTGGTTCAACTAACTCCCACACCTGGTTCCTCTCAAAATTTTCCAACTCCTCATGCATAGAATTGACCCGTTTGCATCAGATAAAGCGTGTCCAATGTCCTTGGGCTCAAAGGAGGCAACAAATGCAGCATGAGCGAAATGAGAGGAATTTCTTGACCTTGACCGCGTGGTAATGCCTCGATGTCCCTAATGATCTTCGATAGGGATGCACTTCTTGAATCACGGGAGCCTCACGCCGAGACTACCTCCCCTCAACTTCAGCCTTCTCTCACTGGTCCTCTTGTTGCACCGTTGTTGTCCATGAAGTAGACGGTCCACCCTCCGTAGTGGTCGTAGGGGAAGTAGTGGGTACACACTCACCAGCATGGTTCTCTCCATCATCATCTCCGCCTTCATCCTTCTCCTCTTCAAAGAGGTCCTCGACCATCTCCTCATCACCTGCACATTCAAAGCCAAGAGAGGTACATGGCATTGTCTCGTCGAAGGTTACCTCGCAAGTCTCCATGATTTTGTTAGTCTCAAGATTAAGCACTCTATAGGCTCTAGAATGGTTAGCATATCCAAAGAAAATCCCATCACCAGACCTAGCCTCAAACTTGTCGAGTTTTCCCTTCTTAAGAATAAAGCACTTGCAGCCAAAAACTCGGAAATGACTCACCTTGGGTGCCCGACCATGCATAAGCTCATAACAGGTCTTCCTCTTGAAAGCTCGCAATAAAATCCTGTTGGAGACATGATAGGTCGTATTGACCGCCTCAGCCCAATACCTCCTAGGAGTCCTGTGCTCATCGAGCATCGTCCTAGCCATCTCACAAAGAGTCCGATTTTTCCTTTCCACGACTCCATTTTGAGGGGGCACATAAGGGGTCGATACTGATGTTCAAGACCTAGATCACGACAGAAGGCATCAAAATGAGAGTTCTTGAACTCTGAGCCATTATCATTACGGATAGCTCGAATGGCATTCCCATGCCTCTCGTTCTTCAACCTCATGATCAGATCTCGAACAAAACCAAACGTCTCACTTTTGTCCTCCAAGAAAAACACCCAGGCATAGCGGAGTAATCGTCCACCACAACAAGGACATACCACTTCCCACCCACCGAGAACTCGAGCCTGGCCCAACAAGGTCCATATGCAACTGCCGGACGCTCGGTCATGACATCGGTCAGGGGTGGATGGGGAGTGGCTACCATCTTGCCATGCCTACACGGAGCACAAACCAAATCCTTCTCAAACTTCAACCTCGGCAATCCTGACAAGGTCAAGACAACTCAAGTGGGAAACCAAATCAAAGCTCAAGTGACCCGGACCTATGCCATTTCCACAAATCAAGAAGGACCGCCCATCAAACAAATGAAAGGGGACCCAAAGAACGAGAGAAATCAGCTGAAAATCGACCCTCTGGATGATCATACAAACAAGATCACCTCGAGAATCCGAAACGAGACTCACTAGACTTGAAACGCACCTCAAAACCCTCATCAAGCAACCGAGAAACCGAAGCAAATTGAAACCCAAAGACTTCACAAGAGCAACCCTCTTCAACGTTACCTTGTCACTCACATGTACCACACCTCGTAAATCACCCTTCCTCGTCTTGTCCCCAAAAGTGATGTACATCTTTTCCTTCACTGGGTGAGGTCGAGAACCACTTCTTGTCTCCGGTCATGTGTCGGGAACATCCGAGTCTATCAACCAAATGTTCTCCAAGCCTCCCACCGTAGTCGAAACAAGAACGAGAATGAGCCAACGACACACCGGGTTAGCACAAAAAAGTTGAACCGGTGTCGATCCATCCTCAAAAGAGGGTTAGCAAACATCATTCCTTGCCACCAAAATTCCCATGTCCCATGGAAGGAGTACGAGCACCACGAGGGGGAAAACGTGGTCCGTAGTTCCTGGAACCCAAAGCTGTGATCATCTCCCCAGACCTGTATTGAGGACGAGTAGGGGGACGTCCCAAAGAAACCACCACGAGCCCGACCAAACCTCTCACCAGCACGCACACCATCATCTCTCCTATCAAACCTCTCACCACCACCTCTGTGGGAACCTACCACCCGAGCTCCAACTCTACCAACACTCACACTTCCCACACCCCGTGGAAGTAGCACTCTAGGCTCGGGGAATACCATGAGACCGCGATACATCTGGTTTGCTTGCTCTCTAGCAAGCCTCTCATCCCTCTTTCTCTTGTAGAAAAACTCTGCTAGATGTCTCTCCTTGCCACAATACTCACACTGAAAGGGATGGGTTTTGGTTTTGACTCTGCTTCTCTCTAGGTTTCACCCTCCTCACTCACAAACTTCACCGGTTCGGAAGTCATTTGTTTTAGGTGGGAATTTGGGTTGATCTTGGGTTGTGTCAAGCTTGTTGCAAAGGTGGTTGGGCTTTGGTGTGAAAGAGTTCTTGGGTGCTTTTGGAAGTGGGACTTGGATGTCTCCGATCACCTCAAACTCGGGGTTAGACTCAACACACTTCTCATACACACTCTCCCCTTCGCTTTCTACCACTTTCTCACCCAACTTCTCAAAACCCAAACCACGACCATCCGCTCTCTTGAACTCCTCAATCATGATTTTCAATTGAGGTTCTGCCTGCATACAACCAACCCAACACCTTTCTCAAATAATCATTCTCCTCATAGATGACATCCAAACAGAAGTAAGTTCAAGATTGCAGTAACTTCATCACAACTAGTGCATGCATTGACAACAGGAGATTTCAAAGAAGCTTCCAAAGTGCTAATGGTAGAACGAGCATCAACAAGCATAGCATGCATAGTAGGACATGATTTACAAGCACCAAGCAAAGTGGGTCTAGCCTTAAGCTCATCATACTCAGTCCTAAGAGCATCTAGTTTAGCCAAAGTGGAAGCATTCTTCTCATTAAGCAATTTGATCTCATTCAACCATGCATTACATTCAGAACATTCAACATCATCAGAAATGGTAGGAGTAAGTTTTAAAGAGTCATTCTCAAGTTTCAATTCAAGCAATTTAGACTCTATCTCTCCTACTTTCTCACAAGCATTCTCAAGTTGAGCCCTAAGATCTCTCCTCATCTTCTTAGCATCTCTCAACACACTATCACGGTTGTCAATCAAGCCATTCAACCTAGTGATCTCGGCAAGCAAAGAGTCGGGTCACATTTACCTCATCCTCCGAGTCGAGTTGTCTTCTTTCTCGCTCTTCTTGCTGCTTGAGCTATGGGCCATGCCACAAAACCCACTGAGGTTCCGACTTGCATTCTTCTTGCCCTTGCGCCTCCGGCCTTCATCCTCACGCTTGAGCTTGAATGCGCCGCTTGAGCTTGTGTCGACGTCGCTTCGCTTGCACCGTCTTGCCTTGTCCTTCTTGTGGCCGCCCTTGCTCGATCGCCGCTTGTCCTTGTCCTTGCTCTTGGACTTGCTGTAGTGCTTTCCTTAGAGGTACTTGTCTTCACGCCTCGGTGCGCTTTGTACTCGCTCATCTTGTACTTGTTCTCCTCCGCCGGCACTAGGCGATGAAGTGTCCACGCTTGCCACACTTGTAGCATGTCCCGAGCTCCGCCTTGCATTCCTCCGGTTCTCATGTAGTCGATCAAACCTCCTTGAGAGCAAGGCCAGTTCCTCCTCGCTCAGCACATCAAACTCATCATCTAGAATGAACATGAGAGAAGACAAGGAAAACTGTCGACAGGAAGGGTTAGTGTTGGCTTTGCCCTTTGATCCGCCCACAAGAGCAAGACTATGATCACGAGCCCTCATACTTGGATTGCAACTTCCTGTCAACCTCAGACTTGAGCTTAGAAAAGAGATCATCCAACTCAATAGTCAAGTATTGCCCGGACTCCTTGATGGCCTCAACCTTAGCACCGCAAACATTTTGGTCCAAGATATGCAAAAGCTTCAAAGCTTGATCATGCTCGGTGTAAGGGAAATCCTCAACATTGGCCTTTATGTTGTTCACGATGGCGGTGAACCTCTGAAACATCGCATCAATGTCCTCACCGGAAGTTGAGTAAAGTTCTCATATTGCATCCGGTAAGAAACAAAGAGGCGAGCCTTCACATGGTTATCACCACCGTGAGCAACCAACAACTTCTCCCAAATTTGCCAGGCAAGTTTCAAATGGCGAACACGCTCAAACTCAGGATCACACAAGCTTCGGACCAAGTGATCAACAGCTTTTGCATTTGCCTCATACTTGGCCTTAGCACCGGCATCGGTCACCATAAGAGTGTGGATATCCGCCGGAATAGCATAGTTCTTGTCAAGCACAATGAAGTCCAACAACTTGCCACGAAGAAAGATCATCATACGAGCCGCCCACTTGTGGTAACCCTTCCCATCGGCGCGGTGGACCGCCCGCTCAACGTCGCCATCTTAGGATTCAAGACTTGTCAAAGTCACCACGAATCCGCACCAAGCTCTGATACCAATTGAAGGATCGGATGGCGACTAGAGAGGGGGGGGGTGAATAGGAGCCAGTAAAATTCTTCTCAAAGAACCCGCCTATACCCTAGACAAAACCCGGTCACACACGAGTGATGGATCGAATCACACACCAATCGCCAAGACAACGAGGTTATGGATCAACCTCAAGTCTTAGGAACGATTCCTTGAAGCACACGCGGAAGCACGAAAGAAAGGAGGAGGAACCAACCAAGGAACAAAGCGGCCGCTGGACCGTCCCGGCCAGAGGGGCGGATCGTCCGACGGCCACGCGGATGTGCCAAGGTA
This sequence comes from Cenchrus purpureus, assembly GCA_022644695.1. Classification (NCBI taxonomy): domain Eukaryota; kingdom Viridiplantae; phylum Streptophyta; class Magnoliopsida; order Poales; family Poaceae; genus Cenchrus; species Cenchrus purpureus. Next base: position 64,925,902 of record CP053458.1, on the reverse strand, counting down.
CTGAACTGCTCGCACGGGTCTGCGGATCGTCCAAAAGCCATGAACCTCCGAGCGAACCTCGAAAATGGACCGTCCGGAGCACGCGGACCGTCAGCAGCACTGCTGACCGTCTACTCATGAGTCCGCGTCTGAGACCGTCCGAAACCTCGTCCAACCAAAACTCAAAACCAAAATAGATCGAAAGCGAAGCCGAGCAAGAACACGAAGAACACGCGAAGAACATCGCTCATCGCGACTCCGCCACAACCTCGCGGAGTCCACGCACCTCACGACAGAGGCAAAACTGCTCGACCCAAGGTCAACTCCCCAACTCATCACCGGATCTCCCAAACGGTAGAAGCTTGAGACAAGAGTTTGGGGACATGATAAGCGAAACAAGGATGCTATACCCCAAAATTTTGCCTCCTAACTCCCTAAATCACCGGAATCGCGGATCCTTTGAGCACCACCAAAACTAGAGCTGACCGAAAATCCTTGAATTGAAGTGGTTTCCGTTTGAGGGCACAAGATCAATCACAAAGATGCGCAAGACATCCATCCATGTTTCCCTCAAAGAAATCCGGAGAAACCCACTCAAATCCAGCGGAACCACACCAAGAACAAAGGCACCAAAAAGCACGAAAAGACCACGAAATTCTACAAGAATCTTCTATACAAACCAGAAAGATTCACAAGGTCTAGCATGCCGCCCTAACATTCATCCTCTCAACAAATCTCATGAAGCTCTCATGCTAGCCTAGAAAATGGAGAAGAAAATGTCTAGGAAAATGAGAAATGGAAGAGGGGAAATGAAACCCTAAGTCGCAGAGAGAGAGCCATCCACACACTCATCGCTATATATCGGGTCCCGCCGTGTGGTTAATGACTCGACTACCCCTAACTCAACCATCGATACAACCCACGCAGGGCATTTATGTAATGTTTGTGGGTCTTGCCATCGGACGACGCCGCCGCCGTGTCCTCCCGACGAAGCCATGCGATCCCGCGCGTGTCCTCCGCTTCAAGCTTCCCGACACGCCCGGATCCCGTCTCCGTCGTGTTGGGCCTTCGGACTTGGTTTTGAGGCCCAAACCAAGAAACCGTCCTCCGATGGTTTTGTGGGCAAACCACCAAACCCCGCGTGCTCGGCCCTCCCGCCAAGCCTCTTGACTCGGACCACACTGCACCGGCTCGATCGTCCACGACTGCCTTGCCTGCTCGCCACCATGTGGCCCGCACCTAGTCCCGTCGTCCACCGGGTCCCTCGAACCAAGCCTACTTGTCTCTCCATCTCCCTGTGACGCCCCAGGTTTTTAATTAGCCGTAATAGCCGGTCAAATGGTCAACAGTGGTCAAACCACGGTCAACCTGGGCCCTCACCTTGAAAAACTCACTAACCCACCCCTAGTGACCCTATTTGACTAGTAAAAACACTTGTGGGGCCAACCCATGGTCAAAGGTTTGGTCAAACCCCTTGCCACCCTAGTGTCCACAGGTGTCTGCCGGAACTTTTGCCGCGTTCTCCAAAATTCACCTAAACACTTAAAATTCTACCTTTATGAAAGTTGTCCATCTTGATGAGGGACACAACTTTCATGTAGATTGGCATTCCAAATTTTGAAGGGAAAAGCTTGGAAAATGAGTTGCAAGGCAGATTTTACTGTTTGCCAAGACAGGCTGACATTCACTTTTGGCATTCGAATAACTTCAAATCTGTGCAGAAAAACCCTATATAGCCTTTGCAGAAAATGTTAAGGGTAACTAGATCTACAACTTTGGTATTCATCGCTTGGTCGACTTCTGTACAAAAATTTTGAGTTTTGCAATTTCAAACACGGCTCCAGCAAAACAAAATCGGCAGAGCATCACATCATGACGTCGCCGCCGCCGTCGCCTGCGCGCCGTGCCGCCGCTATAGCCGCCCGGCCTCCCGAGGCCGCTGCCACCACCCGAGGCTCGCCCGCCCGAGGTCCGCCGCCCCCACGCGCGCCTAGGCACGCCAGTCAATCTGGCCCATGCTACCGCGATCCACGTCGGCAGCGCCGCCGCTGCCACAGACGCCAAGGCCGCCGAAGCGTGCCAAGACGGCGGGTATCTCGCCGTCACCCTCGTCACCACTGACGCCGCGCCGCTGCAAAGCGCCCCATTGCCCCTCCGCGCCGCCAGCCGACTGCCGCCCGCCATTGCCGCCGCCGGTAGAGCTCGCCGCCCATGCTGCCGGCGTCCGTCCCGGTTAGCTCCCCTAGGTTTAGTGAAGCTCACGCGCTCGCTGTTGCCACCCATTTCGCCTCGCGCTTTCTCGAGCCGGCTGCCACCGCGGCCATAACCTCGCTGCCGGCCACCTCTCGCCTCCACTCCGCCACCTACCGCCTCCTAGGTGAGCATGTGGTCGTTGAGCCGCTTGTTTCTAGGGTGTTTCACGTAAAGTCCGGGGCACGGTTGTGAAGATCCCTATGTAGGTTCCTTTACAGTTTAGTCTAGTGCCTTAGAAAATTCTTAGAAATTCGTAGAAAAATCAGAAAAATACCAAACCAATTTTGTTGGGTTCAGGAAGAGAAATCCCACCACTTTTGTTATTTGCACATGGCTGGATTCTAAATAGTTTTAGCATGAAAAATACAAGTGTGGAAAACCTAGATCTGTCATAACTTTAAATATACAATTTCTCTGTATCCAATTTTTGGATATGTTGTGTGTTAGGTCATGACTAGCTGCTGTGACAAAAATTGCACAAAGTTATGCAGTGGATCTTGTTAAATAAATTGTTTTCCATTCCTGCAGTGACTGCCTAGATGATTTTTCTTGCCAAATATATTTATATTTTTGAGCTCAACTTGTGCACACTGTCTTGTAATACCAAAATACACATCTTGTGAATTAATCATGATTTTGGCTAACCACAAATATTTATTCTTAATTTATGCATGTTTTCCTTTGCAAATGAATAAACCAAGATCAGTAGAGCCTCTAGGTGAATATGCTGGTTCTTTAGGCTTGTTTAGGACCAGAGAGCATGCATGAGAAAGTTTGGATCATTTTGGTGCTTATTTATTTTTGTATGCATTTAAATTGAATCACTAGCTAGTCCTTGTTATTTTCTCCAAGATTTAATTTCCTAGCATCCAACACTTACATGTGGGTCCAATGGACCAGTATAGGTGCTAATATGGTTAAGAAACATTTCCTTAATTTTTGGTAATTTAATTGCTCAATAAAAAGCTTAAAAGCCCTTTTAATATTAAAGAGGAGTTAAATAAAAGAAAAACCCCTAATTAATTCTTTTGCCTTTTTGAAAGTATTATCTAATTTAATTAAAAGATAATTAATTTTCATTGCTGATAAAAAATTTATTCATGAATAAAAATATTAATTATACCTTTGCTTGTGAAGGAAAAAGGACTACACATTCACATGAAATGACAAGTACAATAAAAACCTTTATTCAAATGTGCAATAAAAGAATAACCCATGTACAACTAATAACCTTCCTAAAAGAGAAACACTAGCTAGATGCTTGTTAAGGTGAATATGACCAACCAAGAGTTGGATAAGACAACAAACCATCACATCACCTAAATCTTGCATTGCATTCCGTGTAGATCTTCCGGACGGAGATTACTCCCTTGTCCCGGAAACCGAGGAAGGAGGAGCGGAAGCTTCACTGCAGTACGTGGAAGTGCTCGACACCGAGGGTGCCCAGGCTAACCTAGCTGACGAAGGCAAGCTCCGGTGCATCTAACCCAGTTTTCAAATTCTGTATTCAATTATCTATGGATGATTGTGCATTTACGTTCAGGAGTTGAATGAAACCCTAGATGCATGATCCATAGGTACTTGTCCTTACTAGTACGATAGGTCGATAGCTGCTAAGCTATAGGACCGTTACAAGTCGAGTGATGACCTCACTCGCGAGAATAGGTTCCTAGATAGGAATCACAATATATCCTTAAATGGATTGCTCACGTGGTAAGAGCATGGGATCTGGGCTCCGGTCCAGTGGTTATGTGGGTTAAGTTTTTGAACGTACTAAGCACATGTCGGGTATGGGACCGGTAAGCCTAGTACCTTAATGAGGCGGCGAGGGATCCTACCGTTACTACTCTTGGGATTCGCTCTCACGGCTCGCCACCGGTGGTGTATGGTGACTCCGGGTATCTCGCGGGGTATGCCGGATAGCCTGCACCAAAGACTGTAAGATTCGATCCCAACCCGAGGATTTATGGAAACGGCCTGGGAAAGTTGCCCCTTTGTGGGCAGCCTACCGTGTGTTTGGGTTTACCTTGCAAGGTTTAAATCAATCGATTGTCGGCCTCTCACCGTTATCCGAGACTACTTACTCCACTAGTCATGAGATCCCTAATGATGGAAGATGATGAATACTATGTTTGAGTAATTGTATTGTACAACTTTGTTTGTACTAGTTGGCTAATGTAGTAAAGATTAAACCTACTAGAACTTGTGCTAAAATCTTGAAAGTAAGGACCTACTCTTTGTTACTTTTTAGCAAAAGCAACCCCGTAGCCAAAAAGCCTTTCATGGTCTAGATTTGGGTGAAGTAGTTATCACCGACGGGTAAGTCTTGCTGAGTATTAGTATACTCAGCCTTGCTATAATTTGTTGATCCAGGTAATGCCTTCAGTGTGTGTGGCCGAGATCCCTTGGGAGCCGGAGGGTGGAGGACGACTACCGAAAGCATCATGGATGGCCTCCCGTGGTGTATTCGCCTGCTAGTTTATTTCACGCTTTCAAAACTTTGAACTATCTCATCATGGCAAAAACTATGGTTTGTAATAATTAAACCCTTCGGGGTACGAATTTGGATATTAATGTTGATGTATCTCTGGACTCGCCTTCGAGTGAGTTTTAATGCATATATTCGATCCTTGTTGCTTTTCAAGTGATTTACCGGGCATTAACCCGGCAACTAGCAACAGGATGATACTTTATTATTGCTTAATGACTAAAGTGGATCGGTCTTAGGCGATAGTACGGTATTTTCGTGGGCGGGTTGTCACACTCCCGGAGGCCCCTCAAGGCTGAAGACCTTTCACGCCCGTTCTTCACCTGCAACAACACGAACTAGGCCGCAGCCTACACCTGCGCACCGAGCCAAGAGTCAGTCCAACACCGTTGTCAATCACTCATCACTGAGGAGCGGTCATCCATCGACCACCGGGACGCTCCTGGTCCTCACCTTGTTGGCACCACATTGAGACGAGCCACTTGGAAATGATATCACTAGGTGACACAACTTGAAAGAAGCTTACATAGAAGACACTTGGGGTACCACAAGGATTAGGAATGTATAAATACATTGCCTTAGAACTTATATAGAGACATAAGCTCGCAAGGACATGACTCAATAGCATGAAGCTCATATTGCTATATTCACTCTTTTAGAGATGTTAGATCACATTGGGAGTGAAATAGCATTCTCTTAGAATGAAGTACCGCACCGGAACGCATCACCAAGGGACTACACAAGATATGCTAGAAACAATGTTAGTCCCATAATCAAACCATAGGATGAGCTCCCCCTAAATGTGTGCATTTAGTGTTTGAATCACCAACCAAATGTATGCACATTGTTTATGACAACAAAAGGGAAGCTAACACTATATCTTGCTCATGATGCAAAGAGATATATATGAAAACATGCACCATGAAAGAACAAGTGTAGCTGTCCTACACACTAATCAAACCATGTAAGTTGCTCATGGGTTAGCACATGACACAAGCAACCTACCATATGTAAACATTGCAACAAATGCAACCTAAACAAGGCAATGGAGCTATAATGATATAAGAGATAGGTACTAGTTTCCATTACCTCAACTGGGGAACTTGGGCAACACATGTCCAACTTGCAAGCTTGGCTTTTAGGCTTGAATCTTCACAATTTCTTTGTGCCAAGCCTCCCAAGTCCTCGCCACTCATGGCCTTCAAGTGACCTTTGGAACCCAAACCATTTGAGGCCCCTTCATGTTGATGATGACTTCCTTAAGCACCCAAATGGGTTGGTTCCAACCTTGCTCCTCCTTCATCTTCCCAACCTTGTGTGCAACCACCTTGCCATTATCGTTCTTCTTGATGACGTATTGCTCTTAGTCTTGTTCTTGCGGTTGGGCTTGGTGTAGATGATGGAGCTCTTGATGGTGGGCTTCAACTTCTTCTTCTCGCCCTTGTCTATCTTCTTGACAAATTGAGGGCATTTGTAAAACTTGTGCCCTTCTCCTTGACACTTGTAGCAAGTCACGGTTGCACCCTTCTCAAGCTTCTTCACCATGGGATCACGGTTATCTTGAGAAGCTTCTTCACCATGGGATCACTTGTTCTTTCCCTTGCCCATCAAATTTGCCAACCTCTCTCGGAGCCATTTTACTTCTTGCTTGTGCTCATAATTTTTCTTGCCTATGAGACAATCACATGTTTCTACAACAACATTCTCATTGCAAGATGGTGAGCAAGATTCATCAATTAAATCAATCCAAGAAGTTGAAGCATCTACCTTGGAGATGGGAATAGCACAAGGGATATATGATTCATCAAGCTCAAAGGAATTACTTGTTTTAGTCTCATTGCTCTCAAGCTTAGATTTTAGCTCATCACACTCCTTGCTAAGCAATTTGAATTTGCACAACAAATGTTCATAATTTGTAGCAAGGGTTGCACTAAGATCATTGAGAGCATTGAGTTCTTTAATTTCGTTAGCTTGTTTCTTAAGCATTCCTTTTTGCTCATGGACTAGCTCAATAAGATCATCGAGAGAGGTGGTGTTGGATTCATCATCACTTACATTGCTCTCCATACCCTTGGACATAAGGCACATGTGTAGTGATGATGAAGGACCTTGAAGGTGGTGAAGTTCTTTTTGATTCATCACTTGAACTAGAAGAACTTGATTCTCCACCACTTGTCCACTCAAGATAGTTGCTTCTTGCCTTGGTCTCCTCTTCTTGACCACCTTCTTCTTGGCCTTGTGCTCGATCTTGGTGAACTTGGTGTGTTGATGATGACACCCTTCTCTCAAGTGGACGCTAGCCGTACATGTTGACTTTCTTCACATACTTGAAGATCTTCTTCATGTACTGGCCACCATGGATTCAACCTCTTCATCACTTGAGAAGTCTTCATCATCACCATCATCATCGCTGAGCTTCCATGAGTAGCCATCCTACTCAACATCTTCTCTTGTTGGCTTGAGAGAGCATGACTTGTAGTTGGAGAGGATGGATCTTGGGGCTTTTCTTGGGGTGCCTTCTTGGACTTGGGCATGATTTGAAGCTCATGTGCCATGATCTTGCTCAAGATATGAGATGGCTTCAATTCTTCTCATAGATGATAGCTTTCACCAAGTCATAATCGGGCTTCCAGAGACTTTGAAGGATCTTGCGGTTGATGTTCAAGTCCATGATGTTCTTCACACCTAAAGCATTGATCTCATTGTCGGTGTTTTAGACCGGCAACCTACCAAGGGGAGTACCCGAGGTAGATGAATGTGGCCTTGCCGAGATCGGTAACTCGAAGGAAGAGACACGTGGCACACAATTTAGACAGGTTCGGGCCGCGAGGTGCGTAATACCCTGCGTCCTGTATGCTGCGTAGCTCTGGATTGATTGGATGTGATTACAAGATGATGCGTAATTGTTGACGGTTAATAGTTGTATCAAATTTCGTTTATGACTTGCAAGCGGACAAGTCTCCCGTCGTAGTCAAGGGACCCTTCTTCCCTCGAGTGGTGAACCCAAGGTATCGAATCCGTGGAACAAATGTGTGACGCAAAAGTTGATCTAGTAAAGCCAAGTAACTTCAATCTTCGATAAAAGAGAAAACCCTAATGCATCTAGATAAGAACACGAGACAAAGATAAATCTAATCTACTAAAGACAGGAGAAAACAAAGTAAGATTGGGTAGATAAACCGATCTAGAGAGATCGGGATAAGCCTTTTGTTGAAGTTCCAAGCAAGAGAAGAAGTAGCAAATCGAATCTTATAAGAAGCTTCTTTAAACCGTGGTTTCCCGTCCAAATCGAAAACATCCGCCTTCGGAACCCCTGCTCACAACGTATCCCTACTCATGCGGGGAGTCTAGGGCGAGTCAAAAGACAAGTCGAGATTCTTTCGGAAGATCCGGCGTGTACCTCTAGCCACCGCGGCTACAAGAACACCCTATGTAATCTATCTCGAGAATACAATTGGAATAAGCAAACCGATCGAAAAACGAAATCTTCGAGGAAACACTTGATCGCTAAGAATAGATTCAACTTGATAATTCAACTATGACAATGATACATACACAAGATCACCAGGATCTTTCCTTGATCTTGCTTCTAGCTCCGGGAACTCCGACGTGGTCTTCCATGCAAGGTTCCCACGTCGGCTAGGGAAACCCTAGTCAACTAGCTCGACCTCTCCTCTCCGAGATGGTGTCCTCTCTCTCTCTCGCTCCTCGTACCGATGACGGTTGATGATCCATGGCTCTCGGTCAGGGGGCTATAAATAGCCCGATTGGCGGCTAGGGCAAATGAGGGGACGCAGAGGCCTGACCGGGCCGGGCCGCACTGGGCCCATCCAGCCCCCCGGCCTCCTTTGCTCTACGTCGGTTCCCTTGCTTCCTGGATGTTTCCCCCTTCTGCATGTAGGTTCATGTCGTCAGTTTCCCTCCGAATTGGGCACAACTCCTTGTCTTGCAAGATTCAGCACTTTTCTGGTTTGGTCCTCGGAGTTTGTCATCTTCTCGGATAAAGTCCTGGCTTCTTGGAGTTAAGTTTGCTTCATTGCATGACTTGTACGGGGCTTCAAGGTCTTGTCATAAGGTGCTTGATGAACTTATCCCGAAAGTCTTGCTTTCAACGCTAAAATCCTGCATAAACACTAAACTCCAAAACCGACATGCACACGTGAACTTGTTATACCACGGGGGTTAGTACCAATGGATAGAGTATAAAACTTATGCCAACACCGAAGGTAAACTCATGGCTCTCAAAATTTTAATTCATTAAAGTTCCATAATGTACTAGCCTTCATCTCCACGGTAGATTCTTAATTGCTTATCCCACAAGTATTCATATGCTCACAAAGTTTAAATAGATCTCAGAATTTTTGAAATAAAGAACGAGATAAAGAAAAGCTAAACCAAGTTCACAAATTTAAATCACCATGCATGTTGCTCATGAATTCTCATCTCACTTGTCTCTCAAGCCTATATATTCTACTCCTTTCCCTCTCATCACATATGTGGTAGGCTTTGTATGGAGCTTTGGGAAAGTTTAGTCCTACCAAGATTTTATAAATGAGGTGTTGTCAAAACAATACAAGCTTCTCATGGTCTTACCGAGACTCGTCAAAAAGGTCATTGGAAAATGATGTTAAATCAAGGAGGGGAAAGAGAAAAATACGCACACTTTAGATGAGTGGACATGTGCAAATCGCAAAGAGTGATCCCGAGGCACAAAGTCAGTCCTCGTTATCAGATTGCACATGGTTGGAAAATGAGAATGGATCTTTTAATCTTGAAGCCTTGAATTTCCTAATGCACTTTAGAGAACCGGGGAGTTCACTTTACGCATACTCATATTTTTTCTCTTTCTCATATTTCTCCTTCTTTTCTTTCTTTCTTTCATTCTTTTTCTCATTCATTCATTTTTTTTCTTGTCATACATTCGGTAACGTGACTTTCACATCGGAGTTTTGATTTTTTTAATTTGCACCACTTTGAACTTCTCTTTTTTTTAATTGCTCCCCTTTGAACTCTAAAAATTGCAACGTACCTACCTCCTCCCCCATGCTTAGACGTTGCTCGTCTCGAGCAAAGAGGCGATAAATAGGGTAGGTACTGGAAATATTTTTACTTGAAATCTTCAATGTTGGCATCGTCTTGTGATCTTCCTTGAATTGATGATCCATTCTCAACGATAGGTTGTGGTCAAGGAGGTAAACACAAAAGATGATATTTGGTTTTAAAGGTGGATATCCGGCGAGGTTTGTGAGGTCTCCAATGTGGGGATACACAATGCACGGATAAAAGGCTAGCAAAAAGATAGATACGCAAAAACGGAATGACCAGCTTCTTAGTCTCGGGCCAGAGAAATCAAGGCCTGCAATAACTCACTCAAAAATAAATCTTGTACACTAAGGTTTATGCACTCAAATATATATAAGGCTCTGGATAGGTTGAGCAACACACAAGTGATATTTATGACAAGGTTAGCAATATTTTTGAGCATAAAAACCATCTTCAAACTATTCATAACTTGAGAGCACATAAAACACTATGGGTCTTTATATGAATCATAACCTCCGCTAAAGTTTAAGCTAGCATTTAAATAATTTCAGATTTGTATTTTTAAGAGAGCACTAGCTTTAACATGCATAAATCAATTACAAAGATAAACAAAGCGGCAATTATAATCATATATCATTATGGCACAAATTTTTGTAACTTTTCCAAAGATATAATCAAGGTGGTGACTTTATTAATGATAAAATAAGCTGAAATACAAGTTGAAACAAACTAACACACTTGCTGAAATTTAAATAAAAACAGAAAATATTACGCAAACACACAAAAACAAAAGCTGAAAATTACGAGAAAGAGAAAGAAAGAAAACTAAAGTTCCTTAATCTTCCTAGTCCTCCGCCGGTGGTTGGTGTTGATGATCTTGATAGTAATACCCTTGCTCGTAATACGGTTGGACATTCCCTCCGACGAATTGATTTGGCTCCACTAGGCGAAGGCGTCCAAGCTCATAGGCAATATTTGCATTGCCCTCACCAAGTTGAGCCGCATTGGCTTGGATGGCTGCGACATTTTGGGCGTTTCTTGCAACATACCCTCCAATTATGGCCATGCTTTGTTGTGGTTGGGGATATTGTGCGTAGGGCTCCGAAGTTTCGTGCTGGGCACCACATAATTTGGTGGGGGTACCGCACCACCCCCATGCTTGCTCTTGTGGCCTCCGTAATAACTTGGCGGAGGAGGGATCCTACCAATGGTGGCACATTGGGTTGTGCACCACTCGCTTGTGCGGAGGATGTTCCCTCCTCTACGATTCTTCCTCTTTTGTTTTTCCTTGCCGGGACAAGGAGTCCCTCTTCCAACCAATCCTCCCTCCCTTCGATGAAAAGCCTAAGCCTTGTATCCGGAAGGGGTAGGTTCACCATGGCCAAACGGAAACCTCCTCTCATCTCCACTAATGTATTTGCCTTTGTCGCAAATATTCAATGCCGAGAGGTACCACGCAAGAGATGGTCGGGGTTTCTTGCGATCCCCGGTCGTAGGGAGAAGGCCAACATGGAGAGGTAGCACCCCGAACCAATATGTCCCGCCCCCGATGTTGCCTCGCAACACCAACGGTTGATCATAAGGTATGAGGGGTCTATTGGCTGCTTGGCAATTAAAGCCGAGTAGAGCCAATTCAACTCTGTGTCGGTCACCTTCGTCTCCCTCATCCTCCCCAATACCCTCTTGCACATCCAAGAGTGAAATATCCGGATAATGGGGTTGCGGATGCAATTCCGTTGTTGGTGGGCTTCTCCGGAGATTAAATTCCAAAATCCATCTAACATGCCGGGTGGCACGTCAACTTTCTCCGGAGCTCCCTTATGGAATCCAAGTAGCTCCCTAACATGCTCGTAGGGAACCACTTGTTGGACTCCCTCCAAACGGAATGATAAGCTTTGCACCCCATCATCAAGGATAGGTGCAATGGTCATCAGGATTTCCAAGGCAAACTCCTTGTGGGTGTCCGCCGACACTCCGTTGGAGAATTGCACCCATCCAAGGTGCCCCAACATGTGGTATATGTCGGTGCCGAAACCCAAGTTGTAGAGTGCTTGGTCGAACTCGACGTTGGGCACAAGTCTCTTCTCAAGACGAGAGAGCCTCCTCCTCCTCCGACAAAATGATGAAGCCATACGAGGAATATATCGGAGTGTATGGAGGTGGCGCGGTCGAACGGGTCGATCGTCGAGGTGGAACGGGCGGCTCCTCCGTTTGCCCTTGAGGTTCGGTAAACCTCATGGACGTGCTTCTTGTTGCCCTCATGCCACCAAGGAGGAGAGCGTCGTTCCTCCTTGGTGGTGCCGTATCCGTCTCCATGCTCCGAGGAGACTCGGAAACCGAGTGCCTCCTCGAAGACGTCGTTGACGATGGCCTCGATGATGATGACCCCTTCTTCTTGTATTGTTTTCTTCCACATGGTTGCTGCACTCTTTTTTTCTACTAAAACTCCGGGTTGCAACCGGTAACTAGACACTTAAACTCTTACTTGGGATGTGGACTTTGAGTGGATTAAGGTGGTGGATTTTTTTGAGCTATCAAGCTTTGGAAGGTTGGCTATGTCTACGAAGGTTTTGGGCACACAAACTTGAACACACAAACTAAGGAAGGAGAGGGAAGCTTGCCTGCAGAAAACGGGAGCCGGGGGGCTCCTTAAGTAGGGGAGGCCGGCCGGCCTGGGCCGACCGGCCTGGGTGGCTTCTGGCTCCTCCCCGCCTCGGCTTTCTTCCAGCACGATCATTTCTCCTCTGCAACTCTCCTCCCCGCGTGCTCCACGTGTTGCACCGCCCAAACGCTCTCGTCCACTCCTTTTCTTGCATTATTGGTCCTTCCACTTGATGCTTCATGCTTTGGGTCATGTCCATGCTCCCTAGCTCCACTTGCTTCACATGCCACCATGAAATTCCTGCAAAGTTGATGCTTGCTGCTCACCATGCTTGTCCTTTGCATGTGGACTTGGTGAAAGTTGATGAAAGGGTATCCAATGGTGCATGCATGATTAATTCAAACTAGATTGCCTCCCTTTAGGTGTGTTTAAGGTTAAGCACTCCCCTAATTCGAAATTTAAAAGTATTTTTCAGAGCCATGCAAGAGCTCAAGCATAAATTTAGAGAAGTTTTTAAACCATTAAAAACAAATGTAAGTCGAAAATATTTTCCGACTACGTTGATATCGGTCTCACCGGTATAGTTTGCCTTCATTGGTTGAGAGCAAACTTTTCCTGGCTTGATCATGGGGGCATAGGTTTAGGTTCTAATTTTGGCTAAATGAGAGAGATTTTGAATAAAACAAAATTAGATGAGGCTTAGAAAAATTCTAATCCTAGAGAAACCAAGGATATAAATTTTTAAACCAACCAAAAGTTTTGATTTCTAGGTTCACGCGAGTCCTACCACGTGCTGAATTTTTATTAACACCTAGATATAAGTCGTGGCTCTACTCGTGTGTTTTTAGCATGAAAAATAAGTCAACCTCAGCACCATAATGAGGGTGAAAGGTTGATTTAGGTTCTGAAATTATTTGGTTGTGGTTTCTTGAAAGGAATCAAACAAACACATAGGAGGGTTCATGCAAAGGGTTTATGATAAAGCAAAACATTCAATCAAGAATTATGTCTCTAATATTGTTCAACCACTTCTAAGTCTAATGTCTTTGCGTAATAAAACTCAAAACTAAATTATTAAAAAGACTCGAAAAACCTGAAATCAGGTTGTCCTCCCGGTAGCTTATTCTTGACTCGACGAAACGGGTTGCCTCCCGCCTAGCGCTTCGTTTATAGTCTATAGCTAGACTTCTTCACTTGATTACTTCGGATCAATGCTCTTTGCGGGCGTTGCAATCTTGGGTACCCACTTCCGCACCATCTTGGGCACGGGCTTGTCTTAGTCATTTTTGGTCTTCACAGGCGGCTTCTCTTCCTTTGTCTTGACGGATGCAACACCTTCTTTGATTTTCTTTATGTTCATTTTTTTCGGCTCCTTCTTCTTTTTCAGCCCCTCCTTTTGCTTTGGTTCTCCCTTCACTCCAATCATGTTGCATGCCTCGATTCTTGGACGGAACTTGAAGGAACTCCTTTCTCCCTTGATATCGAACATGATCTCCCCCTTTCCAACATCAATAGTAGCTCCCACGGTCTTGAGGAAAAGGCCTCCCAAGGATGAGCGGCGGCTTCTCCCTTTCTCCAATCTCGAGCACAACGAAGTCGACGGGATGAAGTGGTGTCCACCTTCACGGGTACATCTTGGCAATGCCCAAGGGATAGCGAATGGAGTTATCTCTCAACTCCAAACATATACCGTAGGCTCCATTGGTAGGCGTAGCTTCTAACACATCCCTCGCATGACGCTTACACTAGCTCCAAGGTCGCAAAACGCCTTCTCGAAGTTGAAAGAACCAACCGAACATGGAATAGTAGGGCACCCGGGGTCCTTTTGCTTCTCTAGCCCATTAGCAATAGCTGCACTACACTCCTCGGACATCTTAACATGATCTACCCCGAGTGTTGCTATCTCATATTTATTTGCAAGTATGTCTTTAAAGTAACGAGAATATGTAGGTACTTGTAGGGCATCTAGTAATGGCATGTTGATGCTAAGTCTATGCACAACTTCCACAAACTTCTCAAAGTGGTTGTCAAGTTTACCTCGGAAGTAGCGTGGCTTGAGTTGCGGTATCCTCGTGTCTTCCTCCGGCATCTCAAATTCGGGCTCTTCGGTGACGATCCCCGTAACCTTCTCTTTAGCAACTCCTTCCACCTCGGTGGATGGTTTAAGCTTCCTTGCTCCGCTTGAACGTTCGGATCTTGGTCTCCTTCCCCGAACGTGTTTGAATGGCCTTCGCCGATTCGGGACTTTTGGGTTGTCCCGGAAGCTTCCCTTCATCATTAGTGAGGCGCCCCGCAAGTTGTCCAACTTGCGTCTCGAGCATCTTCATCATGTTGAGCACTTGATGATTGGAACTTCCGACCTCCGTCACCTTGCTATCGATGTTCTCCAACACCTTGTCTATGGTCTTGAACTTGGTGACGGTGTCCTTGTTGATCTTAGCTTGCTCGTCCATGAACTCCTTCAATTGTATACGAAGCGGAACCGCATTAGGAATAGATGAGCTTGCATCAAATTGTGGTCTACCTTGCCCGTGCGGAAGTTTGGCAATTCTCCTTCCTCATGTAGTCGAGCTTTGGCTTCCTCCGGACAATCTTTGGGGACGGGTCGCATTCTCCACATTCTTCGCATGTGGATCTTGCTTCGGCGGCCTTCAAGTCTTGAGCCTCTTTCTTTTCCATCTCCATCTTCTCCAACCTGCTCATGAGCGAGTCGATCTTGCCTTCAAGTACGTTCTCCTTCTCCACTTGCAAGACTCCTTTGACGTTCCCCGTTGGTTGAACCGGATGTAGGCGCCCGGATGACGCCCATGTGTCATTATCTGCGACCTTCTTGAATAGAGTGAAAGCTTCCGTCGGTGTTAGTTCGATGATGGATCCTCCGCCGATGCATCGATGATCGCCCTTGACGCCATGGTGAGTCCTTGATAGAACTTTTGCACGAGGTCTTCCTTCGGGAACTTGCGAAGTGGAACCGCCCGAGTGTACTCGTTGAAGCGCTCGAATGCCTCCGAGATAGTTTCTGTAAGATATTGAACAAAGGTGGCAATCTTATTACGCAAACTTTGAGTTACCCGAGTAGTATTCCTTCATGAAAGCCTTCATCAACGTGTTCCAATTTTGCACCGTCTCACGGTTGAGAGTGAACCATTGCAAAGCCTTCCGAGAAGTGAGAACGGAAAAAGCCTTGCCCTCATTTGATCTTGAGTCACCCCATCCATGTTGAAAGTCTGACATAGTTGAATGAATGCTTGGAGGTGAAGGTTCGGATCCTCTTTGCCGGTGAAGGGTGAATGTTGCACCATGCGGATTGTTGAGGTCTTGATCTCGAACGGTCTTCCAATCTCTTCAAGATTCAAGATTGGTAGGTCGATGATGTCCGGGGTGCATAGCTCCCCGATCTTGCGTTCTTGCGGTTATTCTCCCATCGGTGGAAGTCGATTCTCCCGAGGGCTTTGAGGTGGTGAATTCTTCGGAGATTCCTTCGATCCTTTGTCTTCCGATTCCGAATCTACAAAATCCAGCTTTTTAGCTTGATGTGCTTCGCGTCTCCTTAGCCTGTAAAGTTTTTCTGGATCATCCACAAAATTATTGGGTGTGTTGGAGAGGTAGCCATCCATCTCCTGTTAGGGTTAGCAATAAACAAAAGATATGCAAAAACTAGAAAGTAAAAAATAAATCTATGAAAACTAGGGTTAGACAAACTAGATTAGATGTATTTTGAGGATGATCAAAGTTTAGTAGATGCAAAAAGAAAAACTGAAAGAAAACTGAAAATTACGAGAAAAGGCAATAAAAAATCAAATCTTGATCACTTGTTCCCCGGCAACGGCGCCAGAAAAAGGGGCTTGTTGACGGTTAATAGTTGTATCAAATTTCGTTTATGACTTGCAAGCGGACAAGTCTCCCGTCGTAGTCAAGGGACCCTTCTTCCCTCGAGTGGTGAACCCAAGGTATCGAATCCGTGGAACAAATGTGTGACGCAAAAGTTGATCTAGTAAAGCCAAGTAACTTCAATCTTCGATAAAAGAGAAAACCCTAATGCATCTAGATAAGAACACGAGACAAAGATAAATCTAATCTACTAAAGACAGGAGAAAACAAAGTAAGATTGGGTAGATAAACTGATCTAGAGAGATCGGGATAAGCCTTTTGTTGAAGTTCCAAGCAAGAGAAGAAGTAGCAAATCGAATCTTATAAGAAGCTTCTTTAAACCGTGGTTTCCCGTCGAAATCCGAAAACATCCGCCTTTCGGAACCTCCGTTCTATCACAACGTATCCCTACTCATGCGGGGAGTCTAGGGTGAGTCAAAGACAAGTCGAGATTCTTTCAAGATCGTGTACCTCTAGCCACCGCGCTACAAGAACAACCTATGTAATCTATCTCGAGAATAGAATTGGAATAAGCAAACCGATCGAAAAACGAAATCTTCGAGGAAACACTTGATCGCTAAGAATAGATTCAACTTGATAATTCAACTATGACAATGATACATACACAAGATCACCACCGGGATCCTTCCTTGATCTTGCTTCTAGCTCGTGAACTCGACGTGGTCTTCCGTGCAAGGTTCCCACGTCGGCTAGGAAACCCTAGTCAACTAGCTCGACCCTCTCCTCTCCGAGATGGTGTCCCTCTTCTCTGCTCCTCGGCCGATGGACGAAGTTGATGATCCATGGTTTCTGGCCGGGGGCTATAAATAGCCCGATTGGCGGCTAGGGCAAAGGAGGGGACGAACGGCCCCTGGAGGCTGGCCGACTGCCTGGGCCGCGGCTGGGCCCATCCAGCCCACGCGCCTCCTTTGCTCTACGTTGGTTCCCTTGCTTCCTGGATGTTTCCCCCTTCTGCATGTAGGTTCATGTTGTCAGCTTCTCTCCGAATTGGGCACAACTCCTTGTCTTGCAAGATTCAGCACTTTTCTGGTTTGGTCCTCGGAGTTTGTCATCTTCTCGGATCAAGTCCCTGGCTTCTTGGAGTTAAGTTTGCCTCATTGCATGACTTGTACGGGCTTCAAGGTCTTGTCATAAGGTGCTTGATGAACTTATCCCGAAAGTCTTGCTTTCAACGCTATAATCCTGCATAAACACTAAACTCCAAAACTGACATGCACACGTGAACTTGTTATACCACGGGGGTTAGTACCAATGGATAGAGTATAAAACTTATGCCACCACCGAAGGTAAACTCATGGCTACATTGACGGATTTTCACCGTCAACAGCTCCCCCATGCTTAAACCTTGCTCGTCCTCGAGTAAGCCTTCGATGGATATCATTGTTGCCTATCAATGTTTAAACCCTGCACTTGATCATACATGAGAAAACATAATGCTCTCAAAATTTTAATTCATTAAAGTTCCATAATGTACTAGCCTTCATCTCCACGGAGGGTAGATTCTTAATTAAGCTTATCCCACAAGTATTCATATGCTCACAAAGTTTAAATAGATCTCAGAATTTTTGAAATAAAGAACGAGATAAAGAAAAGCTAAACAAAGTTCACAAATTTAAATCACCATGCATGTTGCTCATGAATTCTCATCTCCACCGTAGTCCTTGCGCCTCACGTCATCAGGTACCGTGCGGCACAAGTCGGGTAGTCCCAGGGGCCCACCGAGTAGTCGACCCTGGTACCCACCGAGGTAGTGGGCCCAGGGAGGTCCATACGACAAGCCCCCGAGTACTTTGTTGTCGAGCAGGATAGCTTCGAGTAGTCTTGACGGCCTTGACGAGTAGTCCTCAAGCGTCCCCGAGTACTACAAGCCAAAAGACCTCAAGAATATTTGAAGCATCCAGAGGCTGGAAGGTACTCCAGCTGATATCTGAGTAATCCCAAGTCTTCTCGAGTAGTCCCAAGCGTCCTCGAGTGTCTCTTGAAGGTCTTCAACAATACCACCGTTGTCTTGAAGTCGAAGCGATATGGAAGTGCGATTGCAAAATCGCACTCCATATGGAGTAGCCCCCGAGCCTTAGGTCGAGTTGTAGACTCTGGCTGAGGGTCCATCTGAAGTTTTGGCAAGATTATCCCGCAAAATCCGGAGAAAAAACCGAAGGACACGTGGCACGGAGCCCCCGAGCCTTGAGTCGAGTACTTCCTCTCGAATTGAAGGGTCATCTTGTATGTAGAATGTGTCCTGAGTTGCTCTTGAATCTTGTCACTTCCCAGGGAATGGATTAGATGTAGCCGAGCCCCCGAGATGAGGCGCGTCGACTACTAGAAGTTGAAGGGTCAGCGCGTCACCGAGTCACCGTCTGAGACTTATCCGTCCTACCGCTGAGGAGCCGCCTGACTTATAAATAAAAGCCAAAACCCTTAGGGTTTTCACCCACGCACTTGCAGCCATTACGAGCAGATCGTGCCTAGAATCCACCGCCAGTGCGCACTGCCACCTCGGAGGAGATTGTAGATCCAGCGCCCACCGAAGCCACCGTAGCCCCGAGCGAATGCGAGTGAAAACCCGCACTTGGAGAATGAAGCCCTCGTCATTCAAGAGTGTTGACGGATAAAATACGTATCCTCTACGATCCGCAAGCGCATCGGACCCCACACCTTTTTCACCACGGATTCCCAAGGTTCTTGTCAATCCGCGGAGCAAGGGAATTACAAGCGTTCGATCTACAACGACACACTAACTACTAAAACCCTAACTACTATTATGCTAGAAAACAACTAAACTACACTAGAGAGAATGATTAAGATATCAAGATAAAGACACTGCCACGGTCTACGATACTAGAGCATGCAATCGCTTAAAGACATGAAAACCAATCTAATCTATCGGGTTGTGACCACGGTTTCGCCCTTTCCTCCTCTCGTCACTGTCACTTGACTAGACCTTTGATGGACACGGCGTATTGAATGGATCCAAGGAAGCATTGAGACCTATACTCCCTTTACGGCATGGTAGCTAACCTTAAGCATGAAAGTATATTCAACACAAGATGATAGATAGATAATCCGACAAAGTGCGATTACATCTCAAGATCGATTACAACCCATGGACGAATGAGAAGATTACCCCATCAAGGTGCTGATCATGGCACCGTTGATCATGGTTTCCCTTCCGCCGGTGTCTTCCTTCTTCTCCACGAGAGGGTGCTTCCTTCGAGGTGGTTGATCTCCCTCCGGAGATCCTCCTCCTCTCTCTCTCTAGCTTGTGGATGGCCTTCTCGTGCGAATGACTCCTCCCCTTCGTGTTGGCGGCGCCTCGGGGCTTTTAGGGTTGAAGATCCTTCGAGTGCAAGGAAAACGGGACCGAACCGACGCCAGAAGGGCCGGGCCGGCTGCCTGGCCGACTCCTGGCCGGCAGTCACGCCCTTATGCATTTATGTACTTTGCCCCCTCCACTTGCATGATTTTGATGATGTTATCCTCGCGTCCAAGATGGAGGTTCTCTTCGCATGAAGTTCGATCTTTTACGCTTCAATCCCCGAGGGTGTTCCTCGTAGCACTTCGGTCCTCGCCACCATTGGAAGTGATTTCATCAAGCTCATGAACACGAACAAGACTCCGTAAATGCTCCTTTGAACTTGTTGCGAATCCGTCCTTTATGTTCATGTTTTCCTACATAAACACAACACTTCCAAATGCATGCACAAAGATGAACTTGTTATATGATTAGTGTGCCTAGTGGCGGGTTAGTTCCATAATCAAATCCAAACCAAAGTGTAATGAACATGCTAGGTGCACCAAAATACAATCAACATCTCCCCACGCTTAGCTCTTGCTCGCCCTCGAGCAAGTACTGAAAAGAACTTCGTCCAAGGTGTTGTAATCATATACCACTTATCCTTCTTCACAAGTTAGTCAATCCCTTCATCTTTAATACATAAACACAAAGTAATGATAATCAAACATAAACATGGGCGTTTAGAATTTTTACCACGTCAAGTTTTACCCACAACTCAAACTCTTCACTCGAAACTTTCAATCTCAACCATGCTTACTTCTTTGCTTCCATCGGAGGGTTTTTATGATTTTCAAAACAAAAATTCCTGCAACAAGTATTAGACAAAAACCTTTCTCCAAGCTCTCTCAAGTCACTCATATGAAGTGGCTATCCTAACCAAATTTTATAAAACTCTCACCTCCCATTAATCTCTCATATATCATGTAAAGTGGAGCTATAGGTAGGGCTAGCGCAATCAACACAAGTATTGTCAAACTAAGAACTTCCTCTAATGGTTGTCTACCTTTCAAAGCCAATGATCATGAGAATTAACCATATGTAGGGATATCAAGGATGAGAAGATTTAGAATGGTGGACATGTGCAAGGGCAAAAGAAAATTGTGACTACAAGGCACCGATGATGTCCTCGTTGTCGGATTGCACATGGTTGGAAATAGAGTAAAAGTTTCGTCTCACAATCAACGTGACACCCTTCCTTACACTTTATTTTTCTTTTCTTTCACTTGATCCATCCCTCTCATATCTTTATTGCTACCTCATCTTTTTCTTTTTCTTCTTTCATTCACATATAATTTTTTTCTTTCTTTCTTTCTTTTCCATACACATACTTTTTCTCTTTATTTTTCTCTCTCTTGACAACTTTTCAAAGCTTTCAATTCTCTCTTTCCTCGCATGCATACAATCTGAAATTTTAAATAAATCATGCTAGAGGCGAAACTTTGAAAATAGGTTGTGTTCAAGGAATACGATGTACAAAAGAGATGTATAGGGTTGGGTATGGAATTCGGCGATGTACGTGACTTCCGTTGTGAAAGTCACGTTACCGAATATATGACGAGGCTAGCAACAAAAGATAAGCACAAGAACATGATCATTGCTCGAAATTAAAACTTACCAAGAGAGAAGGGTCCTAGCCTAACTCATCATGCTAATCACACTTATGGTGGAGCAAAAAATAAATTGGCTTTGGATAGGAATTTTTTTTCTTACTCTCAACTTGGAAAAAAGAGGTTTTGCTAACCTTTATTACAAGGGTTTTAAGATAATTTTCAGAACTGAAATCCTCCAACTTTTAGCATTGAACATAGCACAACTAACATGTGAAGCTCAAGATCGAAGTGTGGTATGGGTACTTTAAGTAGTAGCAATTCCACTAAGCACCACGGTAAACGTTTTTCAAACCACACACTTGTGTTCATATATCAAGAATCAAAGATTAAATAAACAAGTGAATAAAGATAAGCAATACATAAAACACAAAGATATAAATATAGACTCTTTTTATTTGATTTTCTTTGACTCAACACTAATTTAAGACACTTGCAAAAATTTTAAAACACACTCAAAAACTAAAGACTCATTAAAACGCTAAGACTCTCACACGAAGATTAAACCGAACCTAAACTTGAAGTTCAAAAGCTAAGGCTAGCGAGCTAGCTCTCCCCCACGCTTAAAACATACGACGTCCTCGTCAGATCTTACAAAAATCCTAGGGGAAAACTAGATCTAGTGGTACTTCAAGCAAGTATTGCACCACTTGCCTCTCATGTTTCCAACCATGCCGAAAAGTTTGTGCACGTTACGGTTTAGGAACTTGTAGTCGTCTTCGACTACGCGCTCCAAGTCCTCCATACGCTGCTTCATCGCTTCCATGGCTTGGAGACATTCATCGCCGACGGTGAGAGATCCCCCGATGGATTGACGGCAAGCTCGACAACACATCGGATGCAATCCGAAGGGGTCGTCGTCGCCATTATCTCCACCGTCGTCGCCACCGTCGTCGCCACCTCCATTGTCGTTGCCGCTCTCGTTGCCATCGCTACCGTCGCCGTTGGGGCCTTTGGGAGTCCTCTCTTTGGGCTGCTCATCCCAATCGTCATCATCTCTTCCGGCGGCCGCCCACGAGCTCGGGCTACGATCGTCGGAGTAGTCGCTACCCCCATAATCCTTAGGCTCGGGCGACGCTTCCTTGTAGTCTTTGCGCTTGATGCCTTGGATGCGTGCCGACCTTCGAACGGGCGTAAGGACCTTCTCTCCTTCGACGGAGTGGCGAGATGCAAGAGCTCCGGTCGGGACACGCCCTCCGCAACGGATGCGTGCGGTCCTCTTTACGGGTAGCTTGAGCTCGCATCGCATCGCCTCCTCCATCGATGGCTTCTTGGCTTCTAGCTTCAACTCTAAGCTCCTTAGGGGCACAATGGTTGCTACAAGGGTGCAAAATATTGCTTGAAAGGTTTGATCCTCGAGCTCCCAATTCGGCCAAATAAATAGTCCGAAGAGAAAAGCCCTGGGAACCTTATTTTCCTTTTTTACACTTCCCTTAAAATTTTCTGACCAAACAAGGAAGTCAAAAAGGAGCAATTCGGGCAAAATTCGGCGTCATCGGCCCGAACCCTCTGGGCCGGTCGGCCTGGGCCGGCCCACCTCTGGGGGCCGGGCCGGTCCGGGTTTTTGCACACCGCCCTATTTTTTCTTCCTTAGCCCATGGGAAAAAGTTGGCCCAGTAAATCTTCGCAAAAAACTCCAGAAAACTAAAAGAAAAACTATTTACAAAAGTTGATGCCTTGTTTTTCGTCCTAGGCGGGACGTTCGGGCTCTTCCTCCATGGTGAAGACGTCAACATGGTGAAGGGGCACACGCCGGGTTCAGTAGTTAACCTTAAGCCGCTGACCATTCACCACAAATTGATCGCCGTTTATATCCATAATGGTTACCGCTCCGTTGGAGAACACTCAATGCACAACATAAGGTCCGTCCCACTTGCTTTGCAATTTCCCCTTTCCGAAGGTTTTAAACCTCGAATTGTAGAGGAGGACCTTATCTCCTTCTTTAAATTCTTTTTTCTTTAATCTTTTATCATACCACCTTTTGATTCTCTCCTTGTATATGCTTGCGTTTTCATATGCTTTCAACCTCAACTCTTCTAGCTCGCTTATTTGGATCCTTCGTTTCACCACCGCGGCATCGAGATCAAGGTTCATCTCTTTAATCGCCCAATAGGCTTTATGTTCCAACTCAACCAAGGTGGCAAGCTTTTCCATAGACGAATTGATAAGGGGTCATACCTATCGGTGTTTTAAACGCCGCTCGATAAGCCCATAAAGCTGTCTAATTTCTTTGACCAATCTTTGCCTCCCTTCTCTATGGTCTTGTTGAGTATGCTTTTTAATTGCCTATTTGACGTCTCCGCTTGTCCGTTGGTTTGTGGGTGATAGTAGTAGAGACCCTATGCTCAATTCCCAACTTGGACAAGCACTTTTGAAATTCTTTCCGTGAAGTGAGTTCCTCCATCACTTATCAAGATTCTCGGTGCAAACGGGAAAATCGGGAAAAATCACGTTCTTGATCATAGTAATGGACTCCTCCGTGGAAGCTTTACGACATGGTATAGCCTCTACCCACTTGGATACATAATCAACCATGACTAGTATATACTCAAATCCAAATGAGTTTTAAAAGGCCCCATGAAGTCTATACCCCATACATCGAATATGTCGATTTGTAAGTTGTATTTCAAAGGCATAGAATTTCTTTGAGAAATGTTTCCGGTTCTTTGGCATTCGGGGCATGATGCAACATATCTTTTAGTATCTTCATGCATCTCCGCCAATAGAATCGACCATACCTTTGCTTGGGTTCGAAAATGGCTATAGTGTCCACCGTACTCCGCCGAGTGACACTTCCTTAGAATTTCTACCCTCTCTTCTCTTGGCACACATCTTCTCATCACTCCATCATTGCCAAGTTTGAAGAGGTATGGTGCATCCCAAAAATATTTCCTACTTTCAGAGATTATCTTCCTTTGAGAGTTTTTGTCTAGATGATCGAGGGCATCTTCCAATTGCTCGAATGATATCGATCATCCAAGTATCTTTATCAAGCACTCTATAGAGGTGGTCATCTCTCATCTTATCTTCTATGGGCTCTTTATCATCTTGTCCGCGATTCATCCTAGACAAATGATCGGCCACAACATTTTCCACCCCCTTTTTATCACGAATTTCAACATCAAACTCTTGGAGAAGAAGGATCCAACGAATCAAACGTGGTTTAGCTTCCTTCTTAGCCAAGAGATACTTGATGGCTGCGTGATCGGTGTAAACAATGACCTTCGAGTTCACGATGTAAGATCTGAATTTTTCGAAAGCGAATACCACCGCTAGCAACTCCTTTTCCGTAGTGGCATAATTTAATTGTGCCCCACTAAGAGTTTTGCTACTAGCATAGTAAACGGCCTTCCTTTCTTTGACCCAAGACCGCGCCTACGGCGTAGTCACTTGCGTCACACATGATCTCGAAAGGTTGGCTCCAATCCGGAGGTTGGATGACGGGTGCACTCACCAACGCATTTTCAAGGTCCTAATGCCGCTAGACACTTCTCATCAAATTCGAAAGCCACATCCTTTTGAAGGAGATGTGTTAAAGGCTTAGTGATCTTCGAGAAGTCCTTGATAAATCTTCTATAGAATCCGGCATGGCCTAGAAAGCTCCTTAAGGACTTAACATCCGTAGGAGGTGGGAGTTGCTCAACCGTCTCTACCTTAGCCTTGTCCACTTCAATTCCTCTCTCGGATATAACATGTCCGAGCACTATGCCTTGTCTAACCATGAAGTGGCACTTTTCCCAATTTAACACCAAATCTACCTCCGCACACCTCGTAAGGACCTTTTCTAAGTTTACTAAGCAATCCATGAACGTCTTCCCGTAAACGGAAAAATCATCCATAAACACTTCAACAATTTCTTCGATGAATTCCGAAAACACGGCCATCATGCAACGTTGAAAGAGGCCGAGCGCTGTATAGGCCGAAGGGCATCCTCCTATATGCAAACGTTAGTAAGGGCACGTAAACGTTGTCTTATGTTGATCTTCCGTGAATGGGAATTTGCATGAACCCCAGTATCCATCGAGAAAGCAAAAATAAGCGTGGTTTGCTAACCTCTCGAGCATCTCGTCAATGAACGGTAGGGGGAAGTGATCTTTCTTCGTCGCTTTGTTAAGCTTACGATAATCGATACACATCCGCCACCCGGTCACGGTTCTTTGCGGTATCAATTCATTCTTCTCATTCTTCACCACGGTCAAACCTCCTTTCTTCGGTACACAATGTACGGGCTCACCCACTCGCTATGCGGAACGGGTAGATGATTCCGCATCAAGTAACTTGATGACCTCTTTACTACCTCTCGCATGGCATGAGTTAGCCTCCTTTGGTGGTCCACTACGGGCTTACATTGGTCTTCCATTGGTATACGATGAGTGCAAAAGGCTGGGCTAATACCTTTGAGATCATTAATCGAATATCCAATCACCTTCCTATGTTTTTTTAATAAATTCAGCAACGCTTCATTTTCTTCGGGACTCAACTCGTCGCTCACAATGACTGGATAAGTTTTGTCTGGGCCCAAAAATTCATATTTTAATCCCTTGGGCAAAGGTTTAAGGTCTACCTCGGGCACTTGTGGCTCCTCGGGTTTGATTTCTCCTATGTCTTCGAATTTCTCTTCCTCCACACTACCATCATGCGGCTCTAAGCCTTTTGTTGCTTCCTCTAGTTCTTCATCTTGTTGATTACTAATTTGATTTTCCATCGCTCTTTGCAGCGGGTCTCTAAGGGTTTCAACAAAACAAAGACTATCTATCTCTTCTACTTCTTCATCTTCGGGAGGAAAAGGTGTAAGATGTTTAGAAGCACGAAGAAAGTTATATGTGTACTTTGTTCCATTAAGGTTCATTGTTACTTTGCCTTCTCCCAAGATCTAACACGGCATCAACCAACTTAAGAAAAGGCCTACCTAAGATTATGTGATCATGATTACTATGGTAAGCATCAATAATAAAGAAATCGGTTGGTATATAGTTTCTAGAGATTTTTACTTTCATGTTGCAAGCAATACCTAGAGGTTTGATAGTTCTACCATCTCCCATAATTAATTTCGTTGATGTTGGAGCTAAGTCTAGGTTGTGGTCTTGAACTTTATCGTAAATTTTAGAAGATAGAACACTTACTTGGGCTCCGATGTCGCATAAAGCTTTGCATTGAACTCCGTTGATCTCGCAACTCAAGTGTGGTGTCATCTTCTCTTCTTCTTCGGATCCTATCGAGTAGATTTCAGCGAGGCGAGCGTATGGTGATGCTTCGGGCTTGATCCCCATGATTCTCTTCACCTCGGCAATATGTTCCGGATCCACTATATCATCTCCAAAGAGTTTTTGGAAGATCTCCCCGGTGGTTTCAAGGTCGTATGAATTTTCCGCTTCCTTCTCCGGTGGGAAATCCACTTCCAATGCTCTTGCCACTCACTTTTGGTTAGGGAACGGTCTTCTCTTGTCGAATACTTCTCCGTAATCAATAGGAACCCAATCCATTGGCTCGAACTCCCTTAGTGGCTTCGCGCTTGACATGCTTCTCTTGTTCGTCTCCTTTGGTACGGCGAAGTCGACGTTTGGTGTAGTTCTTGACTTGATGTGTTCTTGTTCAAGCTTTTCCATGATTGGTTCCTCTTTTGTGACTTCCGGGGTTGCCTCTTTAGAAAAATCAGCACACTTCTTCTTCCTCAAATTATATTCCGCTCTTCCGCAAGTCTTGTTTCCCAATCTCTTCGCATGGCACTAACTTTTTGTAGAAGTTGGGCGGCCTCCGTGAGTGTTTTCTCCATGAGATCCCCACCTGCACACATTTCGACGTGTTGCATGCAACTAGGGGTTAGGGAAAAGAAAATGTATGCAAGAGTACGTCACCGGTGAAGCCGAGTTTTGGTCCTTGTTCGATCAATCCATTAAACCTATCCCAGGCTTGGTCTATCCCTTCCTCTTCTCCTTGCATGAAAGTGATCACTTGCCTCCTTAGATGTTGAACCTTGCTAATTGGAAAGAACTTCTAAAACTTCTTTGTCAACTTGTTCCAATTGCCTTCAACTTCAAAGGACGCAACCGAATAACCATGTCTTTGCATTGCAAGTGAGTAGGGAAAGAGATTCCATTTGAACCATTCATGCACTCCTTCTTGACGCACCGTGTTGCATATTGTCGGAAATCCCTTATGTGTCTATATGGGTTCTCCGTAACCATCCCTTCAAATGGGTTCGCCACCATCTTGATGATCTTGGATTTAATCTCATACTTGGTCGCTTCGAGCTTCGAATCCGACTCTTGTACTTTTATGTCTTCTCATCGAGGGCTAGCGTAATCCCTTAGTGATTTCTCCGGTTCTTCCACGGGTTGATTAACGCCATCTAGACAATAAGATAAAACAAAAAAAGCAAAACAAGTGTTTTCTAGATAATATATGTTAGATAAAGAAAATAAAAGATAAACTAAAATATGAAACTAAGTTAGATGCAAATCAAACGATGTAAACTAACTTGCTCCCCGGCAACGGTGCCAGAAAAAGGGGCTTGTTGACGGATAAAAGACGTATCCCTCTACGATCCGCAAGCGTCGGACCCACACCTTTTTCACCACGGGATTCCCAAGGTTCTTGTCAATCCGAGCAAGGGATTACAAGCGTTCAATCTACAACGACACACTAGCTACTAAAACCCTAACTAATATTATACTAGAAAACAACTAAACTACACTAGAGAGAATGATTAAGATATCAAGATAAAAGACACTCGCCCACGGGTCTACGATACTAGAGCATGCAATCGCTTAAAGACATGAAAACCAATCTAATCTATCGGGGGTTGTGACCACGGTTTGCCTTTCCTCCTCTCGTCACTACCACGCGAAGGTATTCATGACTAGACCTTTGATGGACACGGCGTATTGAATGGATCAAAGGAAGCATTGAGACCTATACTCCCTTTACGGCATGGTAGCTAACCTTAAGCA